>LZPO01007961.1:166336-185724 GCA_001675575.1 Neotoma lepida
ACTGTGGTGTAGCCTGCCCCCTTGTGAGGGTTCTGAGTCTTCAGGTAACTCTCAGACCCCAAATTGAAACAAGAAGGGTGGCCTTTCTACACTGTGTCCCCAGTCACTAGATGCAGGCAGCACAGGAAGAAGGTGTGATGGTCTGAGAATGAAGTCTTCACTGGATCCTGGGGGCTGAAGACCCACCATCTGTCTCTGCCAGAAGCACTCTCAGCAGCTGCTCACTGAATTCTTCTTTCTGAAGAGGGCTCCATGTTGTAGGCGCTCCTGGAGATCCTGTTGTTTGGTCCTGCACACCTGATACTAGCACCTCTAACAGCAGAAGTCTAAGCTTCGAGTTCTCTGAGTTCAGTTTGCATTTTTTTTCTCTCTAGCCTCAGCACCTAACACTGCCTGGCATATGGTAAGTGTTNAGTAAGTCTCTTGCATGAATTTGATGGNCCACAAGTGACCATCAGAGACATTAGCCCCCTCCTGAACCATGACTGTGTGGCCCTCCAGAGGAGGGGGTGTCAGAAGAGCGAAGAATAAAGGGTGGGCACAGGCCACACCCACTAGGTAAGCGCTCTGCTGCTGGAAATACAGAGCTGGAGCAACCAGATACCCCAAAGGGATTTTTTTTCTTCCTTATTTTATTCACACTTATTAAATTTTAAACAGGCCTCAAAGATTCCAGCCTAACACGGAAATCAAACACAACCAAACAAAGGGCTTGTTTTCTATTAATATGGTAGAGCAGACGGCCCTGCTGCTGCAAAACTGTGAATTACGGCGGAAATTAACTGTCTGGCTGCTCTGTGTAGATCCTGAACTCCACCCTCAGTGGCCCCAGCTGGGCCCAGCACTCCTCACCAGAGGTCAAGAATCCAAACCCCAGGAGTCTGAGTTGCCTGCAAATGCACTCCCATACAGGCGGCCCTCAGATNGATGTTGGCTGCCCAGAGAAGCCAACTGGGTCAAGAGACTGTGCCCAGAACAGCTCATTGCCAGTATAAGTTTCCTGATGCCAGCTACATGCCCTGGGACTTGAGAGCCAGATAGAGTTCTTAAAGATTTTTCTATGAGAGGCCGAAGGGGTGGCTCAGTAAGTAAAGAGCTTGCTGTACAAACATGAATACCTGAGTTCAGATTCCTCACTGGGTGTGGCAGCATACTCCTATAAGCACAGCACTGGGTAGGCAGCAGGTAGTAGAGACAGACAGATCCCTGACACTCTCTGGTCAGCCAGTCTATCTGGAACAGTGAGCTCCAGGTTCAGCAAAAGACCTCATCTCAAAAAATAATGTGGAGAGTGATAGAAGATATCCAACATTGACCTCTGNCCTCCGNATGTGCATGCACAGAGACACACACTCATATACATGTGCATACACCACACACACAAACTACCACAGCCACTAACAACAACAAAGAATATTAATGAAAACATAAATACTCTCCATCCAGAGAGGCCCTAAAAGAGAGCCAGGGATGGTCTACCAGGATGCCCCAGATTCATTAGTCCCCACTCTCTGCCTTCCCTACCTCAGCTGCACCCCAGCCCTAGATAGGAGGTTTTCAAAGCAGGCTTTTAGACAGGCTTTCCTGAGGAAGTATAAAAGCAAATTGGCCTACAGACCATGCTTTTTGTATATTTGTCTTTGATATGTTTAGACAGGGTTTCATAGAGCCCANGCTAGCCTCCAAGTCACTATGTAGCCACGGCTAGACTCATGTTCCGTTACGGATATAATAGTGTGCATGCTTGTATGTTTGTATGTGTGCTGTGTGTGTGTTCACTTGTGTGTATAATATGCCGGTGTGTTTGCATATGTACCAATGTGTGCACGTATTTGCTGTTGTAAGTGTGCTTGTGGTTGTGTACTTACATATGGGCTACTGTGTGTCTATACATGTCAGCGTTGTACTATGCTTGTGGTTGAGGATCGGTGTGTGAATGGTTTTTATCCTTGCTACAAACACCTGAGGAAAACAGCTCTAAAGGGTAAAGGGTTGGTTTTAGATCATTATCTCAGAGGTTTGGGTGCATAGTTAGCTGGATCAATTGCTGTGGGCCTGAGGTAAGTCTGAACATCAAGGAAGGGTGGATCTAGCAGAGGACAATTGAAGAAACACAGACAGGAAGTGGCCAGGGACAAAATAATATTTCCAGGAGACAGCCCAGGGACCTTCTTCCTCCAACTGGTCCCACCTCTGACTTTTCCACCATTTTTTAAAGTACTGCCACCAGCTGGGGACCAAACTATCAACATGTGAGCCTATGGGGGATCCTTCAAATCAAAAACATAACAGTGTGTGTTCATGTTTNCTTTTGTGTGTGTGCTAGTTTGTAAACTGTGTTTATGCACTAGTGTGTGTACTTGTGTATATGCTCCACGTATGTGTTTGTGTGTCTGGACCTGTTCATGCTTCTTCAGAAAAGGTAGTGNGTTTTCATACAGATTTCCTTCTTCCATNTCAGCCCAAGCTGGAAAAACTTGGCCTCCTGTTATTCCTGGCTACCAAGTTTTGCCATCCCCCATGAGGTGGCATGNGACAGTCTTAGATACTTCAAATGCAGGAGCTTCAAAGTCCCCATACACAGGAAATTAGCTAATTCTACAACTGGACTAATTGAATTTTACCCCACTTCCAGATGCATTTCCAAACATAAAATGCAGCATCTACCCAGCTTAGTAAACACAACAGTCCCCCACTACCGTTTACACACTACAGCATAGCCACCCAAGGCTCCTTGCTTTTTCTTCTGCCATCTTCTCCAAGTTGGCTCAGTATTTACTAAATATCAGTGTGAGAAGCATTGTGCTGGGTCCAAAGAGCATGCAAAGATGGAGACTCACTCACCTGCTCTTGAGGTGNTTCTAGGGAAAGACTGGGTGAATGTGGATGACAAGGAAGCAAGACAGACAAAATTAATAATAAAGGAAAAGGCTGTAAGGGATAAGGAGGAGACANATGGGGCATGCTGGCTTATCTGGACTTCCTCATGAGGGTGGGGACATTTGGGGTCAGCCCAAAAATACAGAACAAAGTTAAGGACTCCTATTAGTGGAAGCAGAGACTTACTTGTAATAGAGTTGAAAGAACTTGTATCTTGCACTTTCTTTTATATTATTTAGGTTAACATATAAAGTAATGGGCTTCATGATGGCATTTTCATACATGTGTGTCCTTGTTCTTTGTTCTCCCTCCCAGAATCTGCTCTTTCGCATCAGAAACACCTGAGGTCAAAGCCTGGCCATCCCGCTCACCAGCTGAGTAATTATAGCCAAGTCCTTTAACCTGTGTGCCTTTAATTTAGCACTAAACTAATCATCACGGCCCCAGGGTCACGAGGTGGCCACAGGGACCAAATCAGCTAACACTGGTGAAGAACCATGTCTGGCACACAATTGCAGCAATGAATATTAATTCATTAATTCCAGATATTTCACTAACTTGTCTTGGCATTAACTCCACACCTCCCTTCTGATTTGCTGCTGGGCTAGAAGCTGAAGAAACCAAGAGGAGAGTGGAGGCTACAGCTNGACAGTGAAAAGCAAACATTGTCACAGAGCCAAACAATGATTGGCTTCCCCTTCTTCTGCTCAACATCCTTCTCCCTGGAATTGATGATATGGAATTTAAAAGAAAACTGAAGTCAACATCCAGATCAGAAAAGGCATACTCTTGCATACACACACACACACACACACACACACACACACACACACACCTCTTTGTAAAGAAGGTTGCCATGGAGACAAAACAGAGAAACAGCAAAGACAGAGCCACTGAAATGGCTATAATTAATTTAAGTATTAAAAACAATTAAAATTGTATTAAAGAAAGTTCATTTGAACAAGGCATAAATTGGGTGAGCGGATCACATGAAGCCTGAACAAAATAGAAGCAATGCTTTGGGGTGTTGGAACAGACACTCTGGCTGTCTTCAAAGAAGAGAGATAAATTATTGCACAGTATTCAGGCACACTAAAATATGTAACCTAATTTATCTAATGTNCCTAAAAGCAAGGCAGTTCTCCAACACTTCTATTTCCTCTGGTGCTTTGTGCCAGGTTGAAAAGAAAGCAGGGGAGGAAACACACTTCTTACTCAGGTGAGTGCATCTGAGTTTCCTTGTCAGTCACTGTGGCCACAAACTGCTCATCCACGAAGATGAAGGGATGAGCATCAGGGAGAGATTCTGTAGAGCATTCACAGTTCTCAGTGCTCGTCACTCTTCATGCATTTAATACTGTCCCAAACACCATAGGAGAAGCATGGAGGCAAGGGGACTCTGTTCCCAACACTGAACTCAGAAATATTCGTAACTCATGAAAAATNCCACAGCTATTTGGTAGCAGAAAAAGCACATGAACTCAGACCTGCTCCTGACTTGGTTCCACGCCCATGCCCTTACCTCCATACTACCCTAATGCTCATGGAAGAGACCAAAATGGTGCAACCAGACAATGTGTTTGATCACCCACAGGCCCTAGGCTACACACTATGGGATTGGCATTTGGATTGATCCTCACCAGTAACAACCATTTCATACCAAAGGAAACACCAGCTCTTGCGTGGTGCAGCTTGCTGAATGACACAGCCAGCTCCAAGATCTACCTAACCCATTTTTCTTTTATTATTGTATGTTTATGTGTTCATGTGTATGCACATTGTTTATAGGTGTATTTGTACATATGCATATGGATGTGGAAGACAGAAGTTGATGTCAGGTGCCTTTGATTGATCATCATAGGTGTGTGTGTATTTGTAAGATGTGTGTGTGTGTGTGTTCGTACGGTGTGTGTGTAAAATATGTGTATATACATATATATAAGTATGGACATACACATATGACATCAGAGGACAACCTCAGATGTAAGTCCTCATCTTCTACCTTGTTTGAAACAAGGTCTCTTGTTACTCACCACTGCATATGCTAGGCTAGCTGGCTGTGGTGGTTTGAATAGGTATGGCCTCAATAGACTCANGTGTTTGAATGTTTGACCCATAGGGAGTGGCACTATTAGGAAGTGTGGCCTTGTTGGAGTAGGTATGTCCTTATTGGAGGAAATGTGTCACTGTGGGGGCGGGCTTTGCGGTCTCATATGCTCAAGCTACACCCAGTACACAGTCTCTCCTTCTGCTGCCTGCAGATCAAGATGTAGAACTCTCAGCTACCTCATCATCACCATGTCTGCCTGCACACCACCATGTCCCACCACGATGATAATGGACTAAACCTCTGAACTGTAAGCCAGCCCCAATTAAATGTTTTCCTTTAAAAGAGTTGCTGTGGTCATGGTGTCTCTTCACAGCAATAGAAACTCTAACAAAGACACCTTTGAACTTTGGAGTGTTCTCCTGTCTCTACCTGCCATCTCACTGTAGGAACACTGGAATTATACATGTGCACTGTGGTTTTACATGGGTTCTGAGGATCCAAAATCAGATCCTCACATGTATGTAGCAAGCATTTTATGCACTAAACCCTCTCCCCAGTCCTCCATATTTTTTGGACAAAGCATTTCTTAGTGAACCTGAGGTTTGTAGATTGAACTAGATGAGCCCTAGGGACTCTCCAGTCACCACTTCTGGAGCACTGAAATTCCTGACACTACACCAATTTTTTTAATATGTGTTCAAGGGAATCAAACTCAGTTTCTCATGTTTGCAAAGCAAGTCATCTCCCCAGCTCCAGCTAACTCTTTATCACATGACCCTACATGGGCTACCTTCCCCTGAGCTCCAGGAGCACTGAGGTCAATTGTTGGCATAACCTGCCCTAGACTGAGTAGCGTTTAGGCAAGGGGGAGCAGGCAAAGGGTGGCTGGATATTTTGTTAAGAAGATTGAGGATAAAGCTTTGCAGAGGGGACTTGAACAGGGAGAGCCTATTCTTGTCCATGAGCCCACATGAGCCTAGACATTTGCAGCCCAGGTTAAAAGCACTCAATGCCAGGATGAACACAGGGACTTTCCTCATGAGGAGCCCAAAGCTCCAGAGTCTGCATGGAATGACAAACCTACTTGTCCAAGCAAAGTGGTGTTGATATCAGGGGGAGGGCTCGGTGGGCAGAGTATGTCAGAAGGTCACAGGAGGTTGGACAGGTGAACAAGGAGCCAGGAGGGTAAATCACGGGAGCCAAAGCTGACATGCACTGGAGCCTTTATTATTTGGTGNTTTCCAGCTCATCCAGGGAGCTAGGCAGGAGANGNACATTCCAGCAACTTCTCCAGCACCCCACAAGCACAGTTACTAGCTTCAACCCATAAGCAGGTGGGTATCTGTCCCTCTCACCTTGTGAAATACGTATGATAAGGACTTAGCAAAATCCTTAACACACCTTGAATCTTGATCATAACCATGAGATGAACCCATGAGATGATCTTGGTTTTAACATCAAAGGTTTCCACGGACTTAAACAACAGCCTGAAGGAATCAATCATGGGAAAGGGGGCCAGGAAGTTGGCGTGAGTGCAGGAAAGAACCAAGAATATGAATGGTGGCATCTGCTCTCTCGATGCTCGAGGAACTAAGCTTGGATGTGTTTCCTATGGGTAGAATTTCTGTGGGTCACAGAGGAAAATGCCAGCCCNTAANCTGCCGAGGAAGAAGCCAGCTAACTCAAGGTTTAATTAGCTCACTCCCTGGATACATTCAATACAGATGGCCAGGTTCCAAGGATGGATTTATTGACCAGATGAAAACTCAGGGGTTTGAGGGAGGCCTTAGTGGCAAACAGCAGCCCTCTGCCNGCAGTGCCATAAGCGAATGAGCAGGTAAGGAATACCCTCCAGCTCCTGACAAGAAAAATAAAAGATCTGTCTTTGCAAGTTGCATCTCTAGAAATATTTACTCCTCCANGTAATTCATTAGTGTACACAAATATGGTGTGATAGCAATATGCACTCTGTGTTATAATTTCCAGAAAGATAATTTCCTAGGTCTTGAGAGAAAGCAGGCCACCCACCACAGAGCAGCCTGAGCTAAGAGACACTCAAACAGAAAAAGGAACAGGTTAGATCTCAAGAGGTAGAAGATGAGCTGTTTGGGCANGTAAGGTCTCGNATTCATTCAGCAAATAGTTTATAGTCGTGTCAACATGCCAGGCTCTATTCCAGGTACCACAGAGGCAGAACTGTATCTACNGCCCACATTGACAAACCACGTTTATCTCCTACACTCCTTACTTGAGGACNGACAGAGGACCCTGAATGACCTCTGAGGCTGATGGAAAAACACNATACTTGGTGCCAGAAGATGTCTCAAGCCTAAATTCTACCGCCCACCAGCTCAATGACACTGTGGAAGTCACTGTTGCACTGAGCTTCAGTTCCCCCCTCTGGTTTTTGTTTCAGTTTGGTTTTTTTGGTGTTTTGGTTTTTGTTTTGCTTGCTTCACAGTTTGAGGGTACAGTCTATTATGATGGGGGAGGCATGGCAACAGGAGGATGAGGTCACATTGCGTCTGTAGTCAGGAAGCTTTTTCCTTTTCCCTACCCCATGGAAAGTGCCACCCACACTCAGGATGAGTGATCCTATCTCATTTATACCTCTCTGAAAATGTCCTCACAGACACACCCAGAGGTCTCCTGGGTGATCTCAAACTCCATCAGGTTGACAATCACAGTCTTCACACTGTTAGGAGACACTCCTAACTGAAGTAATACATTACAACACATAGCAGGATCTTCATGCTAGCTTCCATGGGGTTAATGACATCCTGGTTCCTACATTGCAATTATGAGTATTTTTGGAGGGNTGTGGTGATTATATCATGTCCCCCAAAACATTGTGTACCCTAATAAAACTTATCTGGGGTCAGAGAACAGAACAGCCACTAGATAGACATAGAGGCCAGAAAATGGTGGCACATATGCCTTTAATCCTAGCATTCCAGAGACAGAGATCCATCCACACTGGAAACAGAGACAGGCGTGGTGGNACACACCTTTAATCCCAGGACTTGAGATTTCATGTCTTCACTTAGGAAGGACACATGTCTTTAATCCCAGGAAGTGATGGCAGGAAGCAGAAAGGTATATAAGGAGTGAGGACCAGGAACTAGAGGCTTTTCAGGCTTTTAAGCTTAGAGGCTTTGAGCAGCAGTTCAGCTGAGATCCATTCGGGAGAGGACTCAGAAGCCTGCAATGAGGAAACAAGATCAGCTGAGGAGTTGGCAAGGTGAGGTTGGCTGTGGCTTGTTCTGTTTCTCTGATCTTTCAGCATTCACNCCAATATCTGGCTCCTGCATTTTTTATTAATAAGACCATTTAAGGTTAGTGCTACTTTTACAGAGGTTTTTTTTTTTTTCCTTCCAAGATCAAATGTAGATTCCTTAGGAAGGACGGGGGGTTCNAAATGTCACAACCCATGTCATTCAGACCTGAAAGTCAGACGGTAAAGGAAAGGACACTGGGAACAGATGAGAAGTTGGGGGTCTGGAGTGGCGAATGATGTGAATCCTTCCCAGCCCTATAAAGGGAAAGATGCTCTCCGTTCTCGGGGTGCAGCCGAACCACAATAAACAGCCGTGTTCACAACACAACTTACACCTCACAAAGTGCTTCCAACACATTGCTTCACTTGAGCCTTAAAAGAACCCTTCAGTTAGCTGTTACTGCTGCCCCCCGCAAGGCTTAGTTAAACCATTTGCACAGATGTTACACTAATAGGCAACAGATCTGCGTTTAGACTCAGCCCCAGTCTCAACCATCACTACCCAATGGAAATGCAGTAGGAGGCCACAACTGTGACTTTCAATTGCCTGGCAGCCACATCTTTAAACAGTAAGAAACAAGTACAATTGATCTGATCTTCCTGCTAAATTTTTCAAAATTTCATATATGAGCGTGGGTGCACATGTGCCATGGTGCACATAGGGAGGTCAAAAGATGAATTTTCAAGTGTTGCTTCTTACGTCCCCATTTGTTTGAGGCAGTGTCTCCCTCTCTTACTGTTTCTGCCACTGTGTAGCATATTCCAGTCTGGCAGCCTGCCAGCCTCTGGCCAGTTCTCCAGCCTCTCCCTCACATCTCATATAGGAGTGCTAGGGATACGGACGTGTGCCACCAGAGTCGCCATTTTACATGGGTTCCAAAGAGCAAAGTCAGGCCAATAGACTTGTGCAGCAAGCATTTTCATCCACTAAGCAATTTCCCTCTGCCCTACTAATCCCCTCTAATTTAACCCCATATATACAAAAACGTTGTCATTTTAGCATATCATTTAAAGGAGGATCTTTTTCATTGTCTTTGCATATGGTACTTGAAATCCAACTTGTAATTTATTCCTATCCTTCTAATGTGATTTTAAATCTGACAGGTCTCAATACTAGCCACATTTCAAGTGTTCAATAGCCACGGAGGCCACCACATTGGACCCATCTAGACCAGGTGTCAGATAATTTCATAAAGACTCAGATGCCTTAGGTTTTCAGGCCACATACATCCCGTATTGCATTTTTTTTCTTTTTCTTTTCTTCTTTTTTCTAACCGATTATAAACATAAAATCTTCCATTAGCTAAGAAGTTGTACAAAAACAGGTCATGAACTAGCATTGTTCCATCTGCTAACTCCTGCTGTAGAGCCTAAGCTCGCAGAGGGCAGGGGCCAGGTCTAATTCATATACCAATGCTGCATCCCCCCAGGACCTAAAGAATAGCAGGCACTGGCTAAGTATTCGTGGGATTTAGTTTAACTGAAGGAGGTCAAGCAAGATTTATTATTTCCACTTGAGAAGTGACAGAAATAATATCACAGAATTGAAGTGATTTATCCAAAGCACATAGCTAAGTACAAGCCTCAAGCTGGGTTACTACCAGCCTCTGCTCTGTCCTGNGTCACCTGCTGCTTTTAATACCTGCCGATACCCTACTTCACAGTGGCATTGGCTATCACAACGACCCCCCGGTGTCTCTTTGCCTCTGCGTTTGATCTCAGGCCCTCCAGCAGCATGGACAAGAATAGGAGTCAAAGATCCTACACGTTTTAGAAGCAGATCCCAGCTGCATTCCCAGCAAGCAACGCTGTGCATGATGGAGAGCCCATGTCATGCCCTCTCTCTCCAGGGCAGGGTCTCTCCAGAAATGAGTGCTCTTGAAAGTTTAGAGAAAATGCATTTCCATTCTCCTTTTCAAGCTAACAGCATCCTCCTCCTTCCCAGGGAAGCTAGTGAACCAGTTATAATTACACCCCATACACTGGGGAGCGTGAAAGTGACATTTAGCAACACTTAAGCCTTGGATGTGTGGTGGCTGCAGTCAACATCGTATAATTGCTGCAGCATCGATCCCAACAATTAGCACAGGGAAGCAGAGATAGAATGGAAGGTCTCCAAGAAAATGCCACAAACTCAGAGTAAAATGGACCCTGAAATCTCTCTTGGAGACAGCTTCCCCTCCTCCAAATGTTGAGGCTTCTTCCCTTTTACTAGAATTGTCCTGGGATTCAGAGGGCCTAGAAGCAGAGCCACAGGTGGAGAGGGAAGTGCTGGAAGTTCTCTGATGGGCTGTCTACTCCCCAAGTTCTAGCCCAGGTGGTAAGGAAATGTAGGCTTTGGCAAGGTTAGCACGGCTGGATTAAAGGAGGCAAGACAGGGTAAGGCTGGGAGGATTAGGACCATTCTTGCTGCAGGCAATGCAGCCTTTGGAAGGGGTTGTGAAGACAGAGCCCAGCCATGTTGTGTTTTGGAAAGAAACAGGGACAGAGAGAGACTGCAATGGCTGAACTAGAATGAGCAGGTATAGACATATGTGGGGGTATTTGAGAAGCAAAATTGGAAGGACCTGATAAGTGACAAGGCTATAATGGTGACAGGGTTGTTCCCAAGCTTCTGGCTTTGTGTCTGGAAGGTTGAGGTATGGTTGGTAATAATTGTCAAATAGGTATGATTTAGACTCAATGTAGGAGACATGGTTCTGGGTATGTCTGTGAGGATGATCATGGTCCCAGAGACAATTAACAGAGGTGAGAAGACTCCTCCCAAAAGGGATATAGCATCCCATATTCTGACAACTGTTCTTGAACCTATGAGAGAATGAGTTCCTTGGTGAAACAACTTGAACTTGAAGAGCGGCTTACATGAAGCCCCTCCTGGACTCTTCATTCTTGTCTCCCCAAAGGAACAGACGTCTCCAGCCAGTAGGCAAAGCCTTTCCTGTTAATCTGGGGCCCCGGGCAGAGCTCCAATACAGCTAGGGAATGATGTACTAGCCCACTAGGGTTGCTATAGCAACACTCCACAGGCTAGATGGCTTAAACAACATTTACTTTCCCACAGTTGTGGAGTCTGGAAGTCAAAGATCAACCTGGTGACAGATTTGGTCTGAGATCTCTCCTCAACTTGTAGGTCGTGGTTCTTAGTGTGACATCACATGAGGGGTGTGTGTGTGTGTGTTTGCACACATGAATTCCTGGAGTCTCGTTGGGTCCAAATCTCCTCTCATATAAGCCGAATTGCATTAGGGCACCTCAAGTTTCTCATCTTAATCATCTTTTTAAAAGATCATTCTCCAACTACATTCACATTCTGACGTGCTGAGAGATTGAAACTTAGGACAGAGGTGACATGACTCAGCTCGTAACAAAAGAGAGACAAACCTGTAGCCTTGAAGGAGGAGCAGGTAAATGTCCTCAGCCTTGGCCATTAGAGATCCCCTGCCCCTGAGGAAAGCATAGGACCACCGAGGCTGTCTCACTATCAAGATCCATGGACACAATACCGTTTTAGTTGAGGTTCTGTCTATTCTTTTAGAGTGATATAAATAGGATGGAATGTATTAGATTGGCATACACAGTAAGGACTGGGTAGTCTATCCACAGCCATCTGCACAGTGGGGAAAGAGAGAGCCCAGGAGCTGCTCAGTCCGTGAAGCTGGATCCCTCAGCAGTCCCAATCTGGTGCTGAAAGTCTGGAAGATTCCTTGAGAGCTGCTGGTCCTTCAGTCTGTGCTGGAAGGCTGGAGAAGCTGTGTTCTGACATCCGTGAAAAATGGNAGTGGTGGCAGCAGCAACAGGAAGAGAGACTCAGGCGCACTTACCAGCAGGAAGCAAAGGCAGACACACAGCACTGCTGTTTCTCTGAACCATTTTACATCTTGGCTGCCAGCGGCAGGTGCCACCCACTCTAGGAGAGGGTGTTCTCCCCTCAGTAAACCCTTCCTGAAAAGTCTCTCCTTTTTGCACCAGTCAGCACATCTTACTTGGCAGGTCTGTATTATAATATGGAAGGATGCAGTGCTGGGTAAGACCACTGATGTCTCTTCTCCTCTAGGAACCTGCATAGTGCCTTTCAGTGCTAGGAAAGCTAACCATCAGGAGAATTTCCTAGTCAGATCAAGATTNATTTCTCTGTGCCCTATTTTTAAAATAAACAAAAGAATGGAGTAGACAATTTGCGTGGCAAGAAACACAAAATAAACAAAAAAGATAGCCAACACCATTAGCCACCAAGGAGATAGAAATTCAGACTACAATAAGACACTATTTCACAGCTAGCACAGTGGCTAAAATGATATTTAGTTGATTTCTACAAGTGCTAGTGAGGCTGAAGAGCAACTGGATGGTTTACGAGTGTCTGGCTCAAACGCAAAATGATAAGACCACATTGGAAAACAGTTTGGTGGCTTCTCATAAGGAGAAACATGACCCTATCAAACAACTCAACCTTCCACCCCCAGGCATTTATCCAAATGCAGTGAAACTTAAAGAAAACCTGTGTATGGACCTGGGACTCAGTCTTGTGCAGGCACTGGGTAAGCAATCTCAGCTGTGAGTGTCATGCTATGCCCAGAAGCTAGAGCCACACAGCTCTGCTGCCCGTTATTCGACTCTTGTATCTCTTCAGTCCCCTCTTGCACAATGTTCCCTGAGCCTCAGAATAGGGTAGATGGTGACCACGCAACAGTCACTTGTGCTCAGCACCTCGACCAGCCGTGAGTCTCTGCCTTAACCACCAATCTCTGGAAACAGCAACTTCTTTGATTAGGGTTTAGGGAAGCACACGTCTGNGGGGGTAAACATAAACCTGTAAGAGGCAGTTTGACAACATGGCATTTAGCAAAGCAGAAGTGGTGGCTTCACCCCTTGTGCCTGAGACCTCCCCAGACATGGAACTTTAGCCGGGTTCCCATCTCCTGCCAGCCTCAGAGCTCTTTTCTGAAACTACTCATGGATGACATATGGGAATGTTTAACAGAGGACTCTCTGCCTTTGATGTCACCTTCTGTCATAGGACTCGACACTAGAACTCAGTATCAGCATCAAGTTGAACACACATTCCAATCCCACCGTGTGACATCACGGTTTTCAGTCTAGAAAGGTATTTCCTCCTCCTCTTTGATTTGTTAGGAGGGTTTTTTCTTCCTTTTTCCTTCCTTNCTACCTTCCTTCCTTTCTTTACTTCTTTCCAGACAGGGTCTTACTATGTAGCCCAGGCTAGCCTGGAACTCATGCCCCTCTATAGGTCTATACCGACATATCCAGTTCTTACTTCCCTCTGGAGAGCTCTCCTTTAGTTTCCACCACATTCCTGCCCTTCTGATATGTATCTCAATCTCTTTTGTGCCCTAGTGGACATGTGCCTGCTTTCACTTTAGGATTTCACCAGGATTTCATCACTTTCTGGCAGCAGCCTTTGACACAGTTGTCCTCTGACCTTTGGGTTTCTCCTCTGTAAAAATCTATGTATTGAGATTAGGATTACATCTCAGTGGTATCTAGTATTTGCAAGGCCCTGGGCCACATAAACACACACACACATACACACACACACACACACACACACACATATACACACACACACATATACACACACACATACATACACACACACATATACACACACACAAAGAAGAAGGAAAGTAAGACTGACTTCTCTGTACAGATCTGGACACATGGGGAAAGATTTACGGTGGTGAGTATCAAAATACAATGCTACTCCAACACCATTCCATATGCCCAAATATCATCCCTAAATTTATGTATTTTTCACTTGAGATAGNCCATTTTGACACACTCCAATCATTAAAACGTGTGTCCTATTCTAAAACGGCATTTTCCCAGGTGTCATCTTGTTAGACATAACCTATGTGCTCAATGTGGCTATGACCTAATACATATTTTCTACTTTATTGTATCACNATAAGCTATGTATTACTTAAACTATCTAATGTGATAAAAATTCAAGTTAAGGTTGGGCTGTGGTGGCGCAGGCCTTTAATCCCAGCACTCGGGAGGCAGAGGCAGGTGGATCTCTGAGTTCGAGACCNAGATTAGGATTACATCTCAGTGGTATCTAGTATTTGCAAGGCCCTGGGCCACATAAACACACACACACATACACACACACACACACACATATATACACACACACACATATATACACACACACATACATACACACACACATATACACACACACATACATACACACACAAAGAAGAAGGATAAGAGGGGAGGGCATGGATGACAGGGGAGGGGAGGGGAGGAGAGGAGAGGAGAAGAGAAGAGAGGACAGGAGAGGACAGAAGAGGACAGGAGAGGAGGGGAGAGCCAGGCATGGCGGTGTACACTTGTAATCCCAATGCTGGGGAGGCAGAGACAGGTGTATCCCTGGGGCTCGTTGACCAGCTAGCCTAGTCTACTCAGTAAACTCCAGGCCAGGGAGAGAGATCTTGTCACAATAAAACAAGGTGGACATCACTTGAAGAACAACACCCAAGGGTGGCCTCTGCCCTCCACCTGAGTGCACACATATTGTGTGTGCGCGCCTGCATACATACGCACAGTCACACGTGCACACACACAAAGAAAAAAGAAAGGAAAAGCTAAATCTATATAATGATTTCTACCTCACTGGTTTGTCACAAAAGTGAAATTGAAAGAGACTATGCACACAGAGGTAAAACTCCACATAATCTTTGGAATAGATCAGAGAGGCAAATGTAGCTCCTGGCAGTATAAAATGTTTCCAGTAGTAATTCTCAACAATAAGGACGTGGCTAATAAGTTAAGCTATATATGCCATGATTTATTTATAGAATGCTGTATAATACAGCCATTAAAATAATGCTCTGAAGAATATTTAATGGCACAGAAAAATGATCACAATATAATTTTAAGAGAAAAAAAATGAGGCTATAAAACTCAGGTCTTAATTCTGTTCTTAAAAGAAGAGTTGTGTGTGTGTGTGTGTGCGCGTGTGTGTGTGTGTGTGTGTGTGTGTGTGTGTGTGTGTGTGTGTGTGTGTGTGTGTGTGTGTTGTGCGTGCATCTGGGAAAAGGAAGCAAGGGAAAATACAGTGAAATGTTGATTAGCAATCCTTCCTTTTATACTTCTCTTTCTTATTCTTCTGCATTTACAAGTTTTCTCTAATACATTTGTATTATTCTCATAACAATATATGTGTTTTTAAAAATTCAGATACCAATTTGCTTATTCAACAAAGTTTTTTTTTTGCACACAGTGTGAGTCAAGCAATATTTCAGACTCTGGGTATACTGTGTTGAGAAACATAACAGTCATGATTTTCTCAAGATGCCCTCTAGCCTAGCTTTGAACTTCTCTTAATCATTTTTTTTTCACAACTTTCTTCTGTACCTTTAATTCATTCACTCCCCATGGGAAGGAATCATGTGGCCCCCTTCTCTGGTGCCCTANAACATTATATCCCTTACATTTGGCAGAAATTCAACAACAGATTTTATCTTAACAATCTGATGCTGTTTGACCATGTCCAGTTTCCTACCAGTTAATACAGGAAGAGCCAGTAAGAGATGCATCCCCACTCTGGTTTGTTCCTGTGTTGTCCCCTTCCTCCATTGACATGAAAATGATGGGGTTAAATATTCATTCAAAGCCACAACCTGTGGTGGAGTTATGGTTTCATAACTTTCACATTCTTTCACGAATACACCCTACTTCAAAACTCGGCTGTTGAAGGGTTAGTCTCCAGCAGGTGGCACTACTGAGAAGTGACTGGACCATAAGCACTCTGCTTTTATCAAAGATTAATTCATTACTGGAGTCGGAATATGATGAACTACTGGGAGGTGCTGGAGACATGACAAACGGGCCTGCCACAGGAGGCAGATCACTAGAAATGTGTCTTTAAGAGGTATCTGGTCTCTGCCCCTCTCTCCGCCCACCCTTTCTCTCTCCCCTGCACCATTCCCTGTCCCTCTCTGCTTCCCTGTCTGCTGAGAGGTGAGCAGCTCTTTCCTTCCACTGTGATCTTTTTCCCCACTCACAAGCNTGAAAACAATGGAACCAGCCCAGCTGTGAACCAAAACAAACCTTTCTCTTCTAACACTGTGTCTCTGTCTCTAGAAGCTGGCTAGAGCCCTGAGGGTTCCTGGAGAATTTCTTCTCTCAAACTCCACAAGGTAGACAACTAATCTGGGTTTTCCCACCTAAGNCAGCTTGAAGATTTGGCAGGTAGTCTCCACTATTTTTCTGCCCCATATACCTCAGGCAAAAGGCAAAGCCTGTGGACCTGTCTTAGAATAATATTTTTACAATGCATAAAACAAATACATAGGAGCCCAAGGAAAACTACTTACACTGAAGTACAACTCTTGAAATATTATGTCTCAAACATATGTATTATACAGGAATAGATTTGCTTCTTTGAAACACATTTTTTTTAAAAAAATAACACTACCCTTGAAAAACAAGCAATTAAGTTTTATTTTTAAAAGACATAAGGGCTGTTTTGCCCAGCTTGAATATGAACAAGAAACGGTGGGAGGTAATACATTTGCCATTTCGTACAATCCAATTGATTTTGACTTTGTGTGAGTGCCCGAACTGTGCTAAAAATTCAATCCTTAAAGATACATTATTGCAAACAGAATTAAGGCTTTCATGATTTTTACAAATTAAATAGAGATGTCTCTCATGGAGCACAGAAATTCTCCCAAACTTTTAAGTTAAACTCTAGTCAAAACTGTTTATTTATTATTACTGTGTGTGTGTCTGTCTGTCTGATTTGGAGGGGAAGGGCATGTTTATGTAAGGGTCAGAGAACNAGTTGGTTCTTTTCCATCTTTACGTTGCTTCCAGGGAGTGAACTCATGTCCTCAGACTTGAGAGGCAAGTACCTACTGAGCCATCTCACCAGTGGGTTTTCATCAGCGGATCAACGAGCTTATGTTTGGCAAGGTCANCACCTTTAAGAGTTTGTATCAATAAGAGAATGTGACTCTGTGGTCCGGGTTCAATGTTATGAGGAGACAAATGCTTCTTGAAAGAGTCCTGGTTTTCAGGGTGGTTGTGGTTGCAGGTGTTTACTTTTGAGCAATTTGACAGAATCTTGTAACTCAGCTCTGATGAACACAGTGCTTCTTCTAGCCTTTCCAAGTTTTCAAGGATGTGTGTCTCAACCCTCCTTCATGCCAGCAGCTTAGCCAGGAAATCTAGAAATGCTTTTAGGAGCCTCCATAACGGCTACATCAGAGCCTCAGATCAAGATTCATCTCACACAAATAATCAAAAATATCTGCATGTCAGTTAACCAGTAGACACTCTTCTGCCATTCAAAGTGTCCTAACACTTGGTTTTCTTCTTTCATTTAAAAAAAAAATAAAATAAAAGTTCCTCTTTAAAGACAACAAGCTGCTTCTCTGTTAAAAACTCTTTTTTTTTCTTTTAAAAAATATTTAATATTTAAAATATTCTTTAAAAATATTTAATGTTTAAAATATTCTTTAAAAAATATTTATTGTGTGGGGGTCAGGAGGCCGTGTGTGTGTCCAGATGCCCATGTGACAGTCAGAGGACACCTTGGAGTTTGGTTCTCTCTTTTCACCATCTGAGTTACCAGGGATCACACTCACATTAACAGGGTTGTTGACAATCACGTTCACTCAATGAGCCCCTAAGAAGCAGTCTCCTGCGGGGCGGTGGTGGCGCACGCCTTTAATCCCAGCACTCGGGAGGCAGAGGCAGGTGGATCTCTGTGAGTTCGAGGCCAGCCTGGTGGGAATTCTTCAGTGGACTGCCGATATGCTGGGAAATGTGTAGCTGGAGAGAGCTGAGCAGGACAACTCAAATTCTTTCTCCAGGCTCTCCAGCGAACTGAAGTGTGGTCAAGCAGGGAGCCTGCGAACCACCCTCTGCCACACACAGCCTTTCTGCCAGGGCTCTCACACCTCCAACCTCTCTGTTTTCTTTAGGCCAGACCTGGCTTGTATGAGGCCCGGGAGCTTTAGTGTTTCTGGGAAGCAGTGGTGGGAGTTCCCAAACACTTGGTGACTTAAAGAGACAGGACTTGGAATGCTTCGGCCAGCCTGGGAACACATAGGTTTGTTTTGTTGAAGAATCAAGTCGTGCTGGGTGGTGGAAGCCACACTGGGAGAAAGAATGGGGTAATTCATCAATNCCTGCTCACATTGCCTCTCCCATTTTGTTCTGAAATCTCTTGAGAGAAGGATTTGTTCTTAGCCACCGAGGCCCTAGCAGAGCAAGCACTCCCGGAGCTGAGAGGTGTGGGGTGAGACAGAGCTGGTTCAAGTCCCATTTCCTTTTCTAAACATGTTAGGTCTTTTTTATCATCCACCTTCCACGGAAAGGAAACCACAGTAGCTTCTGACCCTGCCTTCCCCAGGAAGGCATCGCAGCACGCTTGCTCTTTAGCTAACTTCACGGTGCANGGAAGTTCAACCCACTATTCTATCCCAGACATTTATGCTGGACTTCAGTCTTCTCAGGTACTCTTTAGGAGTCTTGTTTCTCCGGGTTGGCTTTCTGTTTGCTCCTCTGTCTTGCTGTTGAGTTCCCTGCTGCTGGGGTCCTTTGGTCAGCTGTCACTCTGAGACAGGACAGGTCCTGCAGTCTGCCCAGGGGAACTAAGATGTGAGCCACTAACCAATTTGAGTCCTTGAATACCAGCAAAGGCTGGTGAAACAAGCCTGGGCATTCCTTGCTTGGGGACATGGAGTTCCCAGCTCTTCCTTGAAGACAGGGAAGTCTCACCCCCAACGCCCTTCCAACAATTCTGACACTGAGGGCGTGGAACATAAATCTGCCCCTCAATGGCAAGATGACTCCATCTGACTCCCAGATTCCGTGCTATTGCTTCATTTCATTGACCTCAGTGACTCTTCCCGACCTGTTAAGAACTCTTAGCAATTGTAAAGGGATCCTATCCTCAGGTTGTGGTCCCAGGTCCCACAGTCTTCTGTAAATCCAGTTCCAGAGGATCCAAGGCCTTATTCTGACTCTGTGGGCACATGGTACAGTTTCTCCGGTCCCACCCGGCCCCACAGTCCCACAGCCACTTATAAAATAATCACTCAGAGGCTTAATATTAATTACCAACTGTATGGCCTGTGGCAGGCCTCTTGCTAGCTAGCTCTTTCATCTTAAATTAACCCATTCCTATTAATCTATATGTTGCCA
>LZPO01007961.1:233584-247206 GCA_001675575.1 Neotoma lepida
ACTGGCTGCTCTTCCAGAGGTCCTGAGTTCAATTCCCAGCAACCACATGGTGGCTCACAACCATCTGTAATGTATGCCTCTTCTGGCATACAGGCATACGTGCAGACAGAACACTGTATATATAATAAATAAATCTTTAAATAAATAAATAATTTTTAAAAAGCCAGCCTGGTGTACATAGCTAGCCAAGGCTAGCCAGGGCTACATGGTGAGGCCCTGTCTCAAAAAGAGAGAGAACTTTTTTCCAGTTTCCTTGGTAATACAATTCTTGGTTGTTGAGCAAAGCAGTCCCTGGTGTGGACACCTCCTCTATATCATCCCACTGCATCACACCATCAACCTATGAGTTAGCAATCTTTATGTCCTTATATATAAGGACAGTAAGGCTTGGAGAGCTCAGAAAACTTGCTCAAGGTAAAAGGTCCAGGGGGTAACAAGGTCAGAGCTCAAACATCCTTATTGCAAACAGCAAGCTTTCTAATCTTTACAGCTCTGCTCCCTCATGCCTTCTAGCAACCAGGATGGGGCTGACATTAGCCAAAGAAGCAACTGGAGACCCTAGATCCTGGAAACAGAAGCAGCCAGGTCCAGGATCCATGAGCAAACTCAGTGGTGGGAGAAAGGAGCTGTCTAGCTGGTGGGGGACTGGAGCCCCATGCAACTTGGAAGGGGAGGTGCAGTTTTTACTAAGACACCTAGTAAAATGCATACCATTCAGGAAGCTAAGTCAGGTGACTTAGGGCTAAGTGACTGCAGGGCTCAGTGTCAGGGAGGTGTGGTGGTCAGATTATCCCCCTTTTCTCCTGGTCCCCAGAGCCACAGCATCACATGAGAACTGGTTCCAAATGCAGAATCTCAGCCCTCAGAGCAGAACCTGCTATCTACCATGATCCACGGGGGTTCTTGTCACAGTAGAGAAGCAATGGGTCAGCGGGAGCTGACCCCCAGCCTCTAGTGCAGGGAGAGCAGGCAGCAGTAGTGCCCGGATTGGTTGGAATCACCTGGGAAGCTTTTAAAAACCCTGGCAGCCAAGCTGCAACCCAGCTTCCTTGATCAGTGTCAGTGGGAACGCCATGTAGGGTCAGTATTTCAAACTTCAGTGTCACAAGCATAGCTGTGTGACTGTAAAGAGGAAGAAATCTGGCGACAAGTGGACTGGGGCTCAAATTCTGACCCTGTTTACTGGCCATTTCACCAAGGGCAGGTCACCTCATGTCTCAGGGCTCCAAGGTCCTCGTATGAATAAAAGTGGCAATAACCATTTCTATCCCACATAAACCATAAGCACCCTCATAAACTGTGAAGTGCTATAATGGTGGTACCTANTCTTCTGGCTTTCTGTGTCATGTTTCCTCAGTGGCTGCAAAACCAAAGGAAGACAGGCCTCATATCTTTCTGTTCTGTCATTTAACTTCATCCTATTTCAACCCACAATGTCCCTTGAAGGCACAGAAAAGAAGAATCGTCTCCTGGNTGTGCCTCACTTCGTGCTTAGTGAGTCTCCCGCCTGCGGCAGCTCATCTCATTTCCCTCCTAACACCCCATAGAGTGTGATACAGTGAAGGAGAGGAGAGAAAGCAATCAGGTCAGATCTCACAGTCTTTGCAGTCTGATGGGCCAGGCGCTTTCAACTACCGATTCATGTCCAGGATCGCCGTCGGCATACTCACCTCGCGGACCAGGGCCAAGAGCTCTTCTTCAATTTCAACAGTCTCTTCCTTTGGTTCAAACCAGATGGATAACTGAGAACTGATGTGGGAGCATATGTATGCTGGAAAGATCCACAGAGACAATCTGCACGTAACTCTTAACTGTAGCTCTGCATCTTATTACTTATGCTAGTACCAGGTTGTTTCCCTGTTCTTCCTACCTTGCCTTCTAATGTCACATGCTGCAGACTCCTAGTGGTCATTGAAATCTTGTTAGAAAGTTACAGATATTCCACCCAAAGCCAAGTAATATGGAATGTCTTCAATTCATGTGTTAAATTACGTGATAGATGGTAAACAAAGAAAACATGATCACCCATCTATAAGTTCAAAACTGAGGTTTGTTTTGAAAATTACCCTAGGGGCTGGAGATGTGGCTTGACTTAAGAGCACTGGCTGCTCTTCCAGAGGATCCAGGTTNGATTCCCAGCACCTACATGTTAGCTCATACGTGTCTGTAACTCCACTTTCAGGGGATCTAACGCCCTCTTCTGGACTTCACAGGTACTGAATGCACAAGGGGCAAGCAAAACACCCATAGGCATTGTTTTAATTAAAAATCTTAAAAGAAAATTATCCAGAGTCTTGGAGCTTTACCTGAATGGCAATGTCAAGAATAAAACTAAGACAAATAAAATAATAAAAGTTAAATATATTTAATAAAATAAGATGGTTAGCAATATGCATGCATTCAGGAATTGCTAAATCAAGCTAATTAGCATATGAATTACCTCACATCATTTAGATCTCTTAAACTTATTCTTCCTGATAATTGTATTCTTTGACAAACTTCAAACATTTCAAATCCTACATAGAAGCAAGATCTCAGAGCATCCATCGTTCTGTGCCGAATCATTTCACTTAACATAATATCTTCCATNTCATCCATGTTAGTGCAAGCCACAGAATCTCCTTTTATTAGGCTGAATAGTATTTCCTGCCACATCATTTTCCATCCACTGACAGAAATTTCATTATTTTGACCATTATAAAAAGCTGCACAATGAACGTGGGAGTATAGACATCTCTTGAACATGCTGGTTTACATCTTTTGGATATGAATGAAATTGCTAAATTATATGATAGTTGCGTGTTTAATTTTTGAAGAACATCCACATAGTTTTCCAGAATGGTTGTAGTAATTTACATTCCCATCAGCATTATACATGAATTCTAATTTATTCCCATCTTTGTCAACACTTTTCTTTTGTCTTTTTGATAATAGTTATTCCAACAATGTGGGTGGTATCTTTTGTGGTGACTAATCTTCACAGGTTTGAGGAGAAGGAACCTCAGTTGAAAAATTGCCTTCATCAGATTGGCCTGATGACCTGCCTCTTGACTGTTAACTGATGTAGGAGAGCCCAGTCCACTGCTATCCCTAAGCAGGTGGGCCTGGGCTGTGTAAGAAAGGGAGCTGATGTGAGCCAGGGAGCAAACCTAGTTCCTCCATGGTCTCTGCCCCAGGTTTCTGCTGTATCCCTGCCCTGACATCCTTGATGATGGACTGTAGCCTGTAAAATGAAATGTACCCTTTCCTCCCCAAGTGGCTTTTGATTGTGATGTTTACTAATGCTACAGAGAAAGGTAAATTAGAATACTTATTGAAGTTTTAATTTGCATTTCTGATGATTAGCTTTCTCATATACCTATTGGGTGTCTGTAAGTAAAAGTAGAATTGATTAAACAATCCAAAACTGTATGTAAGGAGCAATAAATGAGCAAAGTGGACATGATATATTATGGGTGACAAACATTGTCAGAATGGTCTTACGTCATGAACTCTACAGGGTCTGTTTTCTACAAATGGATGGAGGCATGCAGTTGGTGGCATCTTAACAACCACGACGCGCCAGGGAGCTGTCACGGTAAGGTTGTCACAGCCTAGGCTCCAGTAGACTTGGTCTCAGCTGTACCTGTTGCCAGCTCTTTAATTGAGTTATGTACTTTGTTGTGATTACATGTGAATTTAATTGCNACTTAAAATGTCTTTTAAAAGATCCCACTATGGTTTGGCATTGAAACAAGAAGTCACTGTGCACACAGAAAGGTGTAGCATTAGAGCAGCGGGATGTAATTTGATATTCCTGAAGCAGAGCTGTTAGTGGAGTCAGGGTTGAAATCCTCTCTTCGAGTCTTTTTTTTTTAATTTCTTAAGAAAAAAACGTGTTTTACAAGACTTAGAAAGGAAGCTATTATGTTTTATAACTGAGCTATAATACATGTGTGTATGTATATATATATATCTCACAGATGCTTATATATCATATATATATCCATTACATATCAAACAAAGCAAATGAAGACAAAAGACACTGCCAAGTCCTCAAGAACAGACAAAACAGATCGAAATGAGAGGCTGATGTGATCAGTTTAGCAATTTCACAGGGCTATAATTACAGCATTATGTCATGGATTGCGCTATGATTTTTATGTACAACTTACAAAGGAAAGTGCTGTCAAAGCATATATGACACAGGTATGGTGGCTCACATCTATAGTTCCAGCAACTCAGGAGGTTGAGAACAAAAGGATCACGTGATCATAGGAGTTTGAGGACTGGGCTAAAACCAATTCAAAATAGACATCATCCTAAAATAATTCAAATAAGATTACAAGACAGTGGCTTGAAAAGCATGACCAATGCTAGAAGCATTAATGACATTAGAAACTGTAGTTATCAGAAGACAATAGCAACAGAAAACCAAGAAAAAACTCAGCCTAAGAATTATGTTTCTGAAGAAGAATGCAGAATAGGAAAGAGAAGCAACAACTGAAGACATAATAAAAGAAAACATTCCAAAAATAAACATTAAGGGAGACCATGANGAAAGATATGTCACCAGGTACCAATAACAAAAGCAAGAGGTGGGTGTTACCTTTAGCCCTAGATACCTAGGAGGCTAAAGAAAATGGGTTGCTTGAGCCAAGGCATTTGAGGCTAGCCTAGGCAGCAGAGGTAGACTCCACTTCAAAAAAATAATAATAACAAAAAGGGTGAGGTGTGGAGGATGAGGAGATATCGAGGAGTCAGGAGAAAGTCAGGTCCAGAAACATCCCAGTAAGTTTGTTAATTCTAAACAGTAGCAGTCATAAACAGTTCTATTTATACCCTGAGAGGAGAGAGAAAGAGAGACAGACAGACAGACAGACAGACAGACAGAGATGCAGTAAGAAAAAGGCATAAAGGAATAAAATCATACTGGCCTTGGTCTTCATTTCTGCAACAATAAAGCTATTGAGTTCTGACATGGAAAAGATACAGACTCAAGAATTTACTCTCCAGCAGGCTCTGGCGTTTCAAAGGGGACCACATTCCGAATGCCTGCCACTCAAATTTTCTATAAATCATTTCATTAGTCTACACTTCAACTTCCCAAGTGATGAGCTGACATTGGGAAATTTAAAAAAAAATTTTTTTTAAAGGAGCAGATTGTAGAAGGATAAGCAATGGGCATGGGATCCAATTCAAAAGAGATCAGTCGCATGTTTGTTCAAGTATGGTTACAAGACCTCCAGAATCTCAAAAACATGCTAGAATGGAAAGCCATACAACACCAAAAAAGTAATTAAATAGTAACCCCTACCCCAAACTCAAAACCTTCATGTAGGCAAGAGAGACCAAGTAAAGTAAAAACACATGGGTTTCTTCATTCTACACAGCTTAGAACCTAAAAGGAAAGACTATCAAACCCCTTTGTTTTTTAATAAGAATTATTGTTTGGTAACTGCATACATTTAATTTTTATTTATTCTTTGGTAATTTCAGACATGAATACAATGTGTTTAGATTATATCCACCCCTACTCCTCCCAGACACACCTACCTCAATACACACACACACACACACAGACACACACATACATACACACCTCCCAACTTCACACCCTCTTCTTTTCTTCTGAATGACCCACTGAATCCCATCAGTGCTGCCTGCACACGCATAAGTGCAGGGGGCCATCGCTGCAGCATGGACAATGTACCATGNCCACATCCCTTGCATGCATTGCACAGGAGAGTAGGGGCTGGCCAGTAAAGGATAAATTACACTTGGCCCCTGTCTCACGGTACTTCACCAACAGACAACATCACTTTTACTTGTTACAGAAAAGAAATGAACGTTAAATTCCTTGAAAAAATCTGAAAAGAATCAATGCTCAAATGGTGTTTAGGCCTTGCTGCCCATCAGTTCTNTCTATTCCTTCTTGGTAAAGATTCTGGAAGCTTGATATCAAGGGACAGCAGTGTGGTCCCCTCCACACCTATGGGCAGATCCACCTGATGCCAGATTCATGATGATCCGTTAATCTTGTCCAATGTCATCCCTACGGTTGCTGACTCAGAGCATAGGGATAGCTCTCCGTATGGTCACACACGGAGATCACTTAGGCCCGAAATTGGGACAGGTAGCAGACAGTACAATCCTAATTTATCCTAATAGGTAAAATTTGCTTCCAGTTTTACAAATGGGCCAGAGAAAAAATATTTTTCATAATTACGATAATGAACTGCAGAGAAGAATCAGTTTCTGGCTTAAAGTTCATTGGACCTTACAACACCATTTTCTAATTCAAGAAAAGAGTGTAGAGAAAAATTCTATAACTCACTGAAGTATGAGAACAGAGGCTCCCTTTTTTCACAAAATAANGAGAATAAAGCAATGCAGCAAACTAATCATACTGTCCTCAGGGTTCATCAATTCTCCCTAAAGCCTTCACGGATTGGATAGGGGCTCCTCCAGGGGCACCCAGCTTTTTAATAAAAAGGATCCCGACCTGCCGAGGCNATGTGCTGGTCTCAGGTTTGCCTGGCAGGGACCAATTAAAGGACCTTCCATCCTCTTAGCGTCTGCATTACCTAAGCTAACCTTTCTCTTGCTAAGAAGGGTGGTCCGATTAAGTAAGTCACTGACTCTCGCTGAGAAATCTAAGTTCTAAAGGACTGCTCTTTGCTGGGGTCTTAAAGAAAGGGCCATATTCTGATTCAAAAAAAAAAAAAATCTCCAGGGGTTTCCGGTATCCACAAAGGGAAATTTTTAATCCCCCTCCTCCCGACACACACACACCAAACAATTCTTTATATCACATCATACTGAGGCAGCAATGTACCGGGGACCCTGGCTCACCTAGGAGTTACCTAGCTCCATGACTTGCTCGCCACAAATCATAAGGACTAAACCAGGGTGTGTCGCGCCCCGCGGATTGATCTAACTCCAGCTCCTATGCCAGCCCTCCCAGAGGCATCGAGCTGCCTTTCGCTGCAACAGAGGCCATCCTCATCCCCAGGACTGACTCCCTCTCCGGGTTGGCCAGGCCAGCCCAGTGAGCAAGAGAGGAGCCGCGCCCACCCCAAGCCTGGTGCTGTCCTCGCCCTGGGGCTGCGCCCTGGCTGCTTGTGGGTCGCTGCTGCCACCTGTCGGCCACCTGCCTAGAGCCTCCGGCCGCAGAATTCTCAAGGAAACCCTGGCCCTGCAAGGTTGGTACTCTCCTGGTAGAAGTGTCCTTCAAAAGGAAACATCTTCCTGTCCTATCCGAGTCACTCCTGCTGCCCCCGCAAATTAGCCTTGGAGATGTGTGTGCCTGTGCCTACCTTCCCCTGGGCTCCTGCCAAGACACGTCTCCCTCGCCCTTCCTAAACCAAAAATTGATCCAGAAAGACCATTCACCTGGCCCTCAGGTACCCCGTAACCACTAGGACACACAAATCTGAGTGAGCCATCCTGGAGGCACGAAGGTAAAGATCTTTTAAACCCAGATGCAAATTTCAGAATCCCCAGAGCAGAAACCAAGAGGCTATTAATTAATTAATTAATTAATTAATAGTGTCACAAGTCCCCCCCCGGGGGGTGTCTCCAATAGTAAGGTAGCTTGGAGACCCATGGGATCAGTAGATGCAGATGACCTTTTTAACTTAGCTGTACACACACACACACACACACACACACACACACACACACACACACAGATGAGTCTATGAAAAACAAGCAAACTCTAGGCTTGGAGTAGGAAAGATGTTCACTAACTTGCCCAGCAGTCTCCAAGCTCTCATCTGCCTCATATCTACTTACGTCAGTTCTTAGAAGTCTGTGTCCTAACCACTGAGTAGCCACAAGCAAAAAAAAAAACCACTGGAAACATGGTTTATTTCATTCTTAAATAGTCACAACTACTTTAAAATGTGTGGCTAGGGTCCTACACAAGTTCTCAGACCTTGGAATTAAGTTAAACCCTGACAACTACCCTCTGGTTCCTATACTGACTTTCCCAGGATTCTTTGTGATCCTACATATTGTCAACCTGACNGGGTCTAGAAACACCCAGGAGACACACCTCTGGGTGTTATCTTGGGAAATTTCTAGATTCCCTGACTCTAGTTGGCACCATTCCATGGTCTGGGCTCTGAGGTTGAATTAAAGGAGAAACTGAGGTGAGCCCAAGCATCCTTCTCTATGCTTCCTGACTGTGGATGCTACAAGTTTAGGAACAACTTGGAGCTAGCGCCAAGCTCCCCAGCTCTGCTGCAAAGACCCTCCATCTTCCCTTGAACTGGCCAGGCATCTGCCCACCCCAATATGCTTTGGCCTACTGTCTTCTTTGCCTAGATGGCACTTCTCCAGGTTTCAGCAGGCCTAAGCTCCTAGTCTTGGATTCTCAATTCAAATACCACCATCCTATCCACCCTGAAGCCCTCTAGGGCCCAGTACCCAAACACTCTACAGATCAGCCTGTCCTTGTAGCTTTCCTCACTGTCTGCAATGATCCTGCTTCTTCATCAGCTTTCTTGTTTTCTCTCTCTCTCAGATAGAATGTGGACTTTATGAGAGCCAAGACTACTCCATGGAGCCCCGGCCAGTCCTCCGTAATAAGAAGGTGGTTCTTCCTGAGTGAATGCAGCCACTCCACCCAGCTCAGACAGATAAAAGAGATGAAGACTGTACATCCTGTGTCTTATCCTCTGNGTTCTTCACTACAGCATTTTAAAAGTAAATGTTGACCCTGCTTAATAGACAAGGCACTCAACACTCAGAAACACTAAGCTTGCAGGCCTGTGCAGCTGAAGTGAGAGGTCTAAGAACGAATCAGGTCTACCGAATTCCAAAGGGTGCTTTTGTAGAACCATACTAAAGAGCCATTGTTTACATATACATAATATAATTTTTTTAGAAAATATTTTGGATTGGAGCTAGAGAGGTAACCCGATCTGAAAGNGCTTCCCTTGCCAGCATGAGAACCTGAGGTCCATCCCCAAAACTCACATAAAAAAGCCAGGCCTGGTGGTGCCTGCTTGTAATCCCAGTGCTGGGGAAGTAGAGACAAGTGGACCCCTGAGGCTCACCGGCTGCCTATCTCNGGCTACTCTGAGAGTCNTAGGCCAAGTGAGAGACCCTGTCTAAAAAACACCAAGATGGATAATACATTAGGAATGACACCTGAGATTGTCCTTTGGCCTGCACATGAATATGTACCCCCACACACAGACATGCACACACAAAAGGAAAATATTTTCAATTGTGGGTGGTGTTTCCCATGTACTTTCTGTGACAGGCCAGAGGTAAAATTAGGAAATGGGCTAATACTCAGTGTCCTTACATTGGCTTTGTCTTCTAACACCCCAGTCNCCTCCTTCAGTGGAGAGCAGCATGGATGTACCCCTGGGAAGGCCTAGCACTGCTGATTCCCCTGGAAGTGACTGGTACCAAGGAGGTCTGTGGCAGCCATGTCTTCTGGCCTGGACCATGTTCCCCTTTAAACTTAATAACAAGTGTAACTGCCATGGCTGCTCTAACTGATGTGTTCCTGTTGATTGACAGGCAGGAGGCTGGCAGACACAGCTGTAGTCAGGGACTTGGCAGGCACCAACCATGTGCCCTCTGCTGGACTAGATGCTAGGAAGTCACATGTTTAAACAGTCCCTCTGTGGGATAGGATTATTAGGGACCCTCATCTGCAGGCCTTGGGGGGATCTGGGGTTGCCTCAGCCCTCTGAGAGGAAGGTTTCAGTGGCTGAACACAGTTTGTGACACTCACACAAAATAAAAGTTAAAAATTGGGGGACTGGGAANGTGACTCAGTTAATAGCATGGCTCAACTAGTCTGGCATGCATGAGGCTCTGGGTTTGATTCTCAGCACCACAGAAACCAGGAGAAGTGGTGCATGCATGCCTGTAATTTCAGCACTTAGGAGATAGAGGCATGAGGATCAGGTTCAAGGCCAGCCTGGGCTACATAGTGAATTCAAGGCCAGCCTGGGTTTCATGAGGCCATTTGAAAGAAAGATGGAAGGGAAGGAGGGAGGGAACGGAGGGAGAGAGGGAGGGAGGATGGGAGGGAGGAGAAAGAAAGGCTTTGTTATTTCTTCCTTTCATGTGGCTTGGTTTTGACCGCATTCCTGTTAGACTGGGTAGGTCATGAAGGAAGGTAATTCACCTTTCCCTTCCTCACCACCACACTTGTCTTTGCCTGGCTTATCTAGCNTCTGCTTATCCTATGATGCGTGACCATCTGTGTTGGTCTCTCAGTCTGGGCTGACTCAAAATCAGGCTAGGTCCCNTTCCTCTGTGTTTCAAATACCCTACATATAACTGGACCCCGGAACCTGCCTAGCTGCATTATAATGACCTGTGTGGGGTTTGTCTCTATGCTGAGGCTGTGAGCTCTTCGNATGACCTAACAGGTGGNTGATAGACATGGACAACAGTGTTCCAGCCTCTGTGCAGAAGACATTCCCATGAGATCCCAAACCTTAGGGGTCATCTCATACAAGACACNAGGAACCTGCATCCAGAGATCCCTGATTTGGGGAGAGTAGCCTGAGAGAACACNGAGACCAAAACAACAAAGACCTAGGAAAAGCTGGCTGCCCTCCTGCNCCCTAGGCCACCATCCTTCTGAAGCTCTCAGCCTGTAACAATGACTGCTAACAAACTGTTCATGACTCAGCCTCATTATCTTCTACCCCAGGTTGGAGAACAAGCCTCATCTCAGCTCTGCCTCAGGTCATGGTGACCACCTCCCCCATATGCTGCAGCACCCCTGAGCTTCTGTATGGCACAAATAGCTTGTCAGCTCTTCACACGGGGCTGAGGAGCAAGAAAAAGGAAGCACTCAGGGGCAGAGGAGATGGCCCTTGTTTGCCCGCTGCAGAAACCTGGCACTAGGAGGCCTTAATCACCAGCCTCTGCCCTGGTGTCTNGTTTCATCAGAAGCAGAAAGCATGCCAGTGTAAGGCCTGAAGAGACCAAGCCAGCCATGAGAGAGAAAGCTGNGGCTGACAGGGTTGGCAGACGGAGTCCACCACTGTCTGCAGAGGACTGGCTGCTTCCTCACAGATGAACTCAAGAGGGGTTGGAGTGGAAACAGTTGTTTCAGGATGACCAAGTGTCTGTAAGCACAGAGAACATGGAAAGGTCATGGAGAGAAAAGAGAGAGATTGGAACAGAGAAAGATAAAAACACAAAGACAGAAGAACTTGATGAAGGGGCAGTGGTGGCGCACGCCCTTAATCCCAGCACTCGGGAGATAGAGACAGGTGCATCTCTGTGAGTTCGAGGCCAGCCTGGTCTACTGAGCAAGTTCCAGGACAGGCTCCAAAGCTACAGAGAAACCCTGTCTCGAAAAAAACAAAATAACAACAACAAAGAACTTGTGAGTCTGGCGGGAGGGAATCGATGAGTTTTTATCATCAATTAGAGTTGTGAGGGTGTGAGAGGCCCATGAGGGAAAGAGGACTATGAAAGGTAACCAGAATGTTCTAGACCTCACCACTGGAGACTACAAAACCAGGTCCTTTGCTTTCATCCNCTAAACTGTGGTCCCCTGAGACTGAAGTCCACAGCCCCCAACCACTCACTTGTCAGCAGTCTGAGTTCTTTGTAATCCGATTTAAATAAATGTTAAAATTTGAAGGCCCAGACCCACTGAGGCTCCCCTTCCCACGTAGACACCAATGAAATCTTTCCACAAAACAGCCAGCCCTTAGCTTCATCACACACACTTCATGGTCCAACACTGTCTCTCCAGCCCACCTGCAGTGACTTTGCCATGGTCAAATCTTTCTGCATCCCACCCACCTCCAAGCCTTTGCCCAAGCTGTTTGTTCTGTCCAGACTCTAGACTCAGCCTTCTTTTTAAGCCTACTCACCTCCCAAAACCCCAAAGATACTGCTGCTTCTGGGGAAAGAACTTGCTTTGAGTCCTCCGGTCAACACACACCTGCCTCACACACGGGAGCTGCTCAGTGTGTGAGAGGATGAAAAGGCGTTGGGGAGATGGCTCAGTGGGTGAGTAAATCAGTCCNTGGTGAAAGCTGAGGCCTAAATGTCCCAAGGAAGAGAGAGTGGGAAAGGCAGAGAGACCACTGTGAGCTGGGGTCAACCAGCGTTCAGAAGAAGCAGAAGCTACCCGAAGAGCCGGCAAGGGCAGGAGACAGGGCAAGGGGAGGCTCAGTGACCTGCATAGAGAAGAGATCTCTTGCCTGAAGCAGGGCCAGAGCAAAGCTCCATGGGCATTCCTGTCCATTTACCCTTTCTACTCCCTCTGACGTCACTTAAGCTGCTGTGAAGGGGACTGTGGCAAACAACGTGGCTGGGTTTTGCCCTTGTCCTAAAAATCTACCTGAGGTTAAATTGAAGACTTTTGGAATAATGGCGCTAGCAGAGATTTCAAGACAGCCTAGTANTGACTGTGTCCCGTGGTTGTGAGTAATCACTCTTATAGAGATCTATAATGAAAAGGAGCAAGCTGGACAAAGAGACATACAAAATGTACGGTTTGAGGAGAAAGGGGCCACCAGGAAATGTAGTGGAGCTAAGCCCAGTGCTNCAGGAAATGCAAAGTTTAAACAGCCAGGGACTGTTTATTGAAAGCAGTAAGAGCTGAACAGGTGTCAAGTAGAGATGGGCAGAGAGAATCAGGGAAGAAGACACTAGAAATGGAAGCCACCCAAAGGAAAACCATGCCAGAGTTTGCGGGAGTTGTGCTAACTGACACACATGTAACAATTTTGGCTTAGGAGAACTATGGTGTGTGTGTGTGTGTGTGTGTGTGTGTGTGTGTGTGTGTGTGTGTGTGTGTTTCCACAGCTGGGCACTCTTCACCAGTCACCATGCAGAATCACTCATTTTGGTCAAAAAGCCAGATGGTGGTCTCTGCACTTATAGTTCTCCCAACCACAGCTCAGGACATTCCCTTGAACTGTATAGAAAGCCTGCAGTCACCTGCACAAGAATGGTCCATGGATAGAGGACATGCCCATGAGGACCGTCCTGGTAAGTCAATGATTGTCAATAGTTGCTGGAATGGGGTGTGTGCGTATCAGCTTCTCTGATAGTGTGGCCACTNGGGGACTCGGTGGGAAGGAGTTCAGAGGNAAAGGAAGGGGCTGACAGGGGATATAATCACAATATAATCATNTAATCACAATCCATTGTATATGTGTATGAAACTGTCAAACAATAAAGAGAAAAAGGAAGTCCTGGTGNAGTCAACGGCTTGGAGACAGGAAAACATCTTGTCATATACCCTGGCAGTCNCTAGAGGGCGATGCTTCCTCATGAANCANTTCACTAGCTCAAGGGCATACAAGGATAAGAAAACCACATTCCATACACACAAAGTATGTTTTTTGGGGCGTGGGTGGATCCAAAGCATATAGACCTATAAGATTTTCTCCTTATCTGGCACTTCTGCAGTACTAAATATTCCTGATAAACTGTGATACCTCAGNGAGACAGCATCTTAGAACCAGTTTTACCGTCATCCTAATCTGAGCTATCAGATAAAAAGAATTCATAGGCCATGGGCTGTGAAGAAATGTAGCACAGAGTAAATTCTTCCCAAGACTTCACCAAGTTTGGAATTTTCAAAGCATTCAGGCATAATCTCAAAATCTTTTGGTTTTTATTGGGGGGGGGGG
>LZPO01007961.1:257240-271834 GCA_001675575.1 Neotoma lepida
CCCACCCCATAGGATGGCCTCAGAAATACACCCCAGATCACCTGCTTCAGGAACAAGAGTGGACCAGCAGTGCTACCTGTCCAACCACCACTCAGAAAGCCCTCCTTTTCCTGTCAGTCAATGCCTGAGCTCAGCTGCTGCAGTACCCTAGCTCAGCCATGGTTTCCCTTATCCATGGCCCAAAAATATTGCATAAAACTCCAAGAACAACTCCTCAGCAGTTGGCTACATTTACCACAGCACACAGTTATGATGGTTGTATTTTATTATTGCTGATCTATTACTGCACCGAATCTAGAAGCAAACTTTATCATAGGTGTTTATGTATTGGGAGAAAATGTGGATTTTAGGCCTTGGTTTTCACATCTCAGATATCTGCTACAGTCTTAAAATTCATCCTTCACAGTAAGGGCAGGTAACTGCCCATGGCTGCTCTGTTGCAGCAGGGTGGGGATTAGGAGGGAAATTCCTTAGACCAATTAAATTTGATGTCATTTATTTGNGCAAAACAATGTATGATTCATGCATCTCTAAAACCAGGGCAGGTCTGGGAACTTCAACCAGATTAGACCGAGCCACTGAAAATGACCCAGCTGGGTACAGCCTGGTCAACCAGTCAGTTAGTACAGCCTAGTTAGTTAGTTGTTGACAATCCAATCAGTTCTGTGGCTACAAAGATCTCTGTAAACATCCCAACCTTTTATTAAGACTAAACTATGTCGATTTGATTTTCTGGCTCAGAACAGGAAGTCAGTCCAAAACTATGACCTCCCACAAAGTTTAATGCCATCAACCTTGAAGGCAGAGTCACCATCAGCCTGGTAGAAATGGTCTTAAAAATGGTCTTCAGGGATTAGGGATTACAGTGCCTGCCTAGTGTGCATGAAGTCCTGGGTTCTGTCCCCAGCATCACATGGATCAGACATGGTATGGCACACCTATAATCCCAGTACTCAGGAGGTGGAGGCAGGGGCATCAGAAGTTCAATGTCCTCATCAGCTACATGAGAGCTACATCATGCTACATGAGACCCTGTTGCAAAAATAAAAGAATAAATGTTAAATTAAGTATTGAGTGAATGTTTGATACTTCAGGATATAGAGTACTGTCAACATTTTCCAAAGTTGGTTGACATTTTGACCTGCCAATGACATTGACCTGTCAATGCTGAGATTCTGCTTCATGTAAAAATAATAATAATTATTAGTATATTAAAAACAATGGCAGAAATGTTTAGAGCCATTTGAGAAACTGTTGGAAGCCCTGTCTTAATCACAAGCCAAAACTCATTAGAAGATTTTTAATGAGATTCAAGTCACCGAATCCAGCAGCAACTTTTGCAATCAAGCNTTCTAACAGGATGCAATCCCAAGATGTGNTCCCTGATACCCAAATGCTGTGGAATGATGGTAGGGAGATAGCAAAAGCCTTTGTTTTCCAAAGCTAACCCATTACGTTTCTGAAAGAACAGAAACTGGAGGTACAGTAAAAACACTGCAGTTGGTAGCATATAGAGACTCCCCGCCACAGGCAGTGTTAGCTGGCACTTCACGGTACAACGATGGCATGTGCAATACAAAGTGCATGTGTTGTCTGTCCAGCGCCAAGGCTGCAGGGCAGTCCCTTGATGATCACAGAACAGCATGGCTAGAAATATTAAGGCTCACTGCATGCTTCTTCAATTAACTTTTGATTGCTGTGCATAGAGACACCTTTTTCTGTTCCCAAGTTTTCCTCCACCTCCTCCTCCAGCTGTGCGGTTCCTCCACCTCCTCCTCCAGCTGTGTGGTCCCTCCACCTCTTCCTTCAGCCACACAGTAGGTCACAGCCTCAATTTAAGAAGCTATAGACTAGACCTCGAATGTCCCACCTGGCCTCTCAGCCTCCAGGCCCCTCAGATCTTAGATGATTCCCCCCAGCACTGCCTGCCTCTGTAGACATTTTCTATCCCTACTGTAACGAGCCCTCAATGCAAAGAAAACGTAACTACAGTTCTGCAGGTCCCAAGTCCAAAAAGCATTTCACTTCGCTGAGTTCAAAGGTCAGTAGGCCTGTGTTCTCTCTGGTGACTCTAGGGGAATCCCATTTCCTTCCTCCTTCCATTTCCCTCGGCTGTGGCCCTNTTTTCTTCCTCTTCCCTGTTCTTCCCCACCACCCCACCCTTTTTGAGTAGAGAGCTCACTACCTTACTATGTTTCCCAGACTGGCCTCAAACTCCTGGCCTCAAGGTATCTGTAGCTTGAATTCTAATTGGTCTCAATAGTAAAAACCTGGAGTCAGATATCAGGGTAAATGCTGAAAGATCAGAGAAGCAAAGGAGCAGCCAAAGTCACCTCTTACCTCGACNACTCCTCAGACCGGAAAAGGGGCTGAGCTCCTGTCTCTGCCAGCCTTATATTCCTCTCTCCACCCAGCCATATCACTTCCTGTCTCCTGTCTATACAGACCTCTAGACTTCTATGGTTAACTAATGGCTAGCTCCACCCTCTGATCTTCAGGCAAGCTTTATTTGTCAGAACACAAACAAAATATCACCACAGGTATCCACCTGCTTTAGCCTCCCAAGTAGCTGGGACTACAGGAAAACAGCACAGAGGCCTAGTATCCCTTTCCATCCTTAAAGACCATGATGCCTGCAGAAGTCAGGGTCTCTCACATGACATGACTGTGACCTCCTTCCCTCTTTCTCGTCCACATTTTAGGGCACTGGTGATTACACTAGGTTCACCCAGATGATCACTCTACTTCAAGATACTTGGATTAGCAAGGGTAAATCCATTAGCCTCCAACATGTTCCAGAGATTAAAATGATGCCATTGCATGAGGCCATTANTGTGTCCTATCACATACCACAGTCTCCAGTGCCATTCAGAGTCTACCTCCAAGCCACATACGGGACTGCATGCAACATTCCAAGGAATATTTCCTCTCTCAAAAAGGAAATCTCTTGCAAATCATCTCCACACAGTGAAATCTTCACTGAAGAACAAGCTCTGCTCATGGTCACCATAAGCACTGGGCAGTTGGTGCATTGCACAGAGGCACTTGGAAAGGCTTAGGTGTGAGAGCTAAAGTTCAGCCCACACTCAGCTTTCCACATTGCTCTCTGTGTTACAGCCACCAGAGGGAAAGGTATCACGCCCAGAAAGAATAGGCTTTTTCTAACACATCTGCCCAGGAGTGACATACAGAATAATTCAAGCTTTTTCTCCCTCACTGCACCATGCTCTGGCTCCTCAGCACTGAGTTCCATGCATCCTATCCATTATAATACATTATATATATTTTCTATTATAACATTTGTCAAAATGCATCAGCGTTGATGTCCTCTCAGTTGCCTAGGGACCTGGCTGTGTAATTTTTTTTCCATGTGTATTTAAATAAACTTCAATTAGCACTTGTCAAATTGTTCCCATTTTTCTGCATCAAATTGTTCACTATTTCTCCAACAAGGCCACGGAGCACCATCTGTGTCTACGACTCCATAATAGGTGTTAGGCACAAATGGTACCATCTGAGGAACAGTGAGGGCTTGCATCAGTGACCTACAGGGTAACAAATCTGCTCTTCAACTGAGTGTGGTCTAGTACTGCTTGCTTGGCAACTGAGCTCACTCTGTATGTAAGTCTTGCACGAATCAAGAAAATATTCAGAGAAAAATAGAGAACTCTGGGAAAGATGCTCCCTCAACTTAATAATTTTTTATGATTTATTTTTACTTTTTAATTATGTGTCTGTGGTGGGTGAGTGCAGTGTCTGAAGAATCCAGAAGAGGGCATCAGTTCCCCCGGAACAGAAGTTAGAAGTTAGAAGTTAGAAGTCCTCTGCAAGTTCAGTGTGCACTCTTAACTGATGAGACATTTCTCCAGCCCCAGCTTGGTGAATTTTTAACGAATTCAACACAGTATATAAATGCAGTGGTTTGGAGCTCTGGTGTCCATCTGTGTGTAACTCCTGATTAACCTTGCCAAACTTTGAAGAGTCTCTTCTCTGTGCCATGGGAGCAGTTTCTTAGAGTGAGTGTTGTGAGGACCTGGCAAGTCAACATGTGTGACAGCTAGGCTTGGGGTGGGGGTGGGGGGCTGCTTCTCTTNTGTCTCTTTTAGAGTGACAAGCCAGCATTCTCTCTAGAACAAAACAGGCTCCTTTGAGGCAAGGTCATGTTCCACAAGATTCATGTGATAACCCTAGGTTCACAGAGCTGAGCCACAGGAATGAACACTGTGTGGAGGGTAAGGGGGCACTAAAAGAGGAACCCAAAGCTGGCTCAGTGGGTAAAAGACCTGAGGTCCAGAGTCTAAACCTCAATCCCACAGCCCAATAGAGTGGCTCACATCTGTAATCCTATCACTCTTTAGGCAAGATTGAAGGTGGAGACAGGAGAATCTCCTGGTACCTCATGGGCCAGCTAACCTAGAGTGCACAGTGACAGAAACAACAAGAGACACTGCCACAACAAGGTAGGAGAGAACTGACTCCTGAAAGTTGTCCTTTGACCACCAAGGCCTGCCATGTATGAGACTAAACACACACATACACAACACACACACACACACACACGCACACATCATACATATCACATACACACCATGTACACACATATACATACCATACACACTCATACATACCATACACATGCACATCATACATACCATATACACACACAACATACACACACACACATCATACACACCACACACACATACCATACACATACATCATACACACCACATACATACCATATACACACCACATACACACATACCATACACACACATCAGACACACTGCACATACACAAATAAAATAAAAGTATATTTTAAAGAAAAAAAAAGAGAAATCTGGGAGAAGAGAAATGTGCCTTCTAACCACTGAGAGGATCTAGGGAAGGGTCCCTTGTCACCTACAGCTGCTGCTGCAGGCTGAGTTAGACCTACAGCCAAAGGATACAAGGAGGAACTCGGCTGCTCAATACAGGAATTGTTGGACCGAGAGCTAATCAGGCTGGCGCTGGCCATCATTTGGGGGTGGAATAGATGGGGCATGTGATGGGTAATTATCATGATTAACTTGGCTAGATTTGAATCAGGATATGATGGACACACACCTCCGGGTGTGCCTCTGAAGGCGGTTCCAGGGAGCAGTTAACTGAGGGGGAAATTTCGCCTTAAATGTGGGTGGCGTTATCCCATGAGCTGGAAGCCTGGAAAGAATGAGAGGAAGAGTCGAGCAGGCTGCAAAGGCATTCCCCTGCCTCTGCTTCCTGATTGCCTATCATGCAAACAGCACGGCTCTGCCCCCTGCAGCACCTGTCTCCCTAAATCCTCTGACGCCCCGAGGCAAAATAAATCCTTCCTCTTTGTAAGTTGTCCCATCACACTCAAGCAAAAGTAACCAGTACAGCTCATGAGAGTGCTGTGGCTGAATTGTGGAGGTTTCTCTCAGGACCTCTGAGTTNCTCCCACCCCTGAAAGCCACAGGAGAGAAGTGACCTTGGGCCCTCTTTGCGTGGATCTTCACAGACCATATTATCACCTGCCACCATGGGGCACAGCTGCTCCAAAAGAAGCNATAGCTATGGGGGCTTTACAAACCCGTCTGAAAGTCATGTGGTCGTCCTCAGCCAGAAAACTACCCACTGTGAAGTGAGGGCTTAACTGGCTGTTACNGCTTTCTAAACACATTGCAAATGTGGGTGAATGTTAAATAAATAAATAGATAAGAAGGAAAGAAAGAGAGAGAGAAAAGAAAGAGAAAAACTAAAATAAGTAGTTAGTTAAAGTATTGGGAAGAAAGCTTGGCCAGCAAAATGGTTGACATACAAGAACGAGTTCCAGTTCCTAAAGCCAGCACTGGGGGGGTGGGATGGAAGAGGTGAGTCCCTGGGGCTCGCTGGTCAACCAGCCTAACCTGATCAACGAGCTCCAAAGCCAATAAAGAAAGAGACCTTATCTCAAAAAAAAACAAGGTGGATGGCACAGGAGAAACCAGGTTGACCTCTGACCTCCACACGTGTACACACACACACACACACACACACACACACATACGCAGAAAATGAACAAAATGTATTTGCAGCTCTGCAATGAGAAGCAAAGCCGTGACCAGGACTGGCTGATGCTATAGGATGGCTGGGCTGCAGGTCTGGATGTCACAGCAGTGTCTGCGGGCTCAGTTTTGACAACTGGAATGACGTGGGAAAGTAAGGACCTAAAAGCACCCACTGGTGCCCAGTGGGCGGGCACACTTGTAACCCCAGCACTCGGGACCCAGAGGCAGGAGATTCATAAGATCCAGGCCAGTCAGAGCTATATTGTGAGACCCTGTCTCAAGCAAACCAAAGCAGAGCACTGCATTCCTTCATGTCAGCTCTGGGTGGGGCTCTCTCCAATGCACTCAACAGAATGAACAGAACAGCTGTCAAATGCTGCCTGGGGTGAACTTCCCTGAGAAGCACAGGGAGGAAGAGGGCAAAGCGTCCTTCCCAGGAACCGAGCCAAGCCATTCACAGTGCACTCCCACTGTCTGTCACAATCACTAATCATCAGGAAGGCCTGTGCCTAGGACTGAAGTTCCAAGAAACCTCAAAACCTCCAGACAGGTAAAGTTGAACAAATAGGAAAAGAAAGAAAGAAAAAAAAATCTATAATTCTTCCATTTCAAATGAGCCCATAGGGAGTTAGAGAGACAGCTCCGCAGTTAGGAGCACTGGCTGGTTTTGCAGTGGACCCAAGTTCAGTTTCCAGCACCTACATGGTAGCTTAAAACCATGAGTATGTGACTCCAGTCCTAGGGATCAGACACCCTCTTCTGACCTCTGTGTGCACCAGGCATGCATGTGGTGCACACACATACATGCAGGCAAAACATTGATATACATAAAATAAGTAAGTCTAAAAATAAATAAATATGAGCCTACAAATTTAGTCCTACAAAACATGTGAAGAATCCTCCTGCTGAGTGCGACAGCCGACAGCATCAGCAGTTGGAACATGAACCAACCCAGATGAAATGAATTCTAGGAAGCAACCTGCAAACATACCCAAATGTGTTGAGGATGTTTGAGTCATAAATGAAGACTTAACTCTGTCGTGCAAACGTACTTGCAAGCAGCACACACAGCTGACTGCTGGAGCAGCATCCATTGGCTGAGCCCACCCACTCAGAGGACCAGGAACACATGTGCCTGGTCCCCATGGCCCATTTCTATTGGGAGTATGGGGAGGTGGAGCATGGCCCTAACTCTCGGATTGAGGGCCTTTGAAGCTGTTGACTGGGCAAACATCAGCCTCTTCCTGGAATAATTGGAGGTGAGGTGCAACATCTGTAGGAGATGGTAGAACTGGGCCCAGGGTTCTCTGTGGGGGTAGTACAAACATCCTCCAATGTGTAGATACTGAAGAACCAACCTGTGGCTGCGGCTGTATGATGTAGCAAGATTGTGGCAGGGATGCATGGCAGGGGAAGTATTGGTTCCTCTCGAGCTACAATGAGCAATTGAGGAGGGCACAGGGCAGGATACATTCCTTATTGTCAACCAGGATTGTCTGCCACAGTGCAGTGCCAGTACCCATGGCTTCCTGCCAGAAGCAAACTCCTTTTCTCGGAGGTCCATCTATAAAGGATCAAACTTAAGCGAGTTTAGCCTTCTGACTTAGTACCCATTAATAAAACAGGAAGATTTTTTTAAATTTAATTTTGGAAAAGAAAAAAANTGTCATTACATTTAGAAAGAAATAGTTTGTTAAAATTTCTACAATGGCCAGCTGGTGTTGGTGCATGCCTTCAATCCCAGCCCTTGGGAGGCAGAGGTATGCAGATCTCTGTGAGCTCGAGGCCAGCCTGGTCTACATAGTGAGTTCCAGGATAACCAGAGACTCTATGTACAGAAATCCTGTCTCAAAATATAAATAAATAAATAAATAAATAAATAAATAAATAAATAAATAAATAAGACAAAAACTCTGAATTGGTCACAATCAAAGAAGTAACTGATATTTTTAAAGTAAAGCTTAAGAGATAGCTCAGTGGTTAAGAATGAACACTGCTCTCCCAGAGGACCTAGGTTCAGATCCCAGCACCTATGTTCAGATCCCAGCACCTATATCACACTGCTCACAATTATCTATAACTCCAGCCCCAGGGCATCTGATGCCCTCTTCTGGCTTCTGAGGGTGTTCAAACTCATGTGCACGTATGTCACACATATACAGAATTTTAACAACAAAATAAGTGAATAAATAAGATAGGCACTATAGAATTACACAGAATGCAACCACAGGATCAAGGAGGTGAAAGTATGAAAGATTAAGCTGGAAGATTGTGCACATCTGTAATCCCAGCACGTGGGAGCAGAAGTAGGCCATCCTGCCTTGTCTGGGCTACAGAGTGACACCCAGCTTCAAAAGAAAAGAAAAGTCTGAAAGTGGTGGGTGGACTAAGAGTCTCTTACAACCATCCAGTACAAGTTCCAGAAGGCGATGAAGGGAATGCTGAAGATCCTCACACATCATGTCCAATCCACTGGCAAATTTTCTCACCTAGCCCTTACAAATGCATTCTAAGTCGGACAATTCCTTCCCACATCAGCTGCCACCGTGATCTTAGCCACCACCATCTCTTGCTGTCTACGTGATCACCAGCCCCCTTCCAGTCTAGGGTCCACACAGAAGCCAACATGGGTTGCTTAGAAACATAATTCTGGTCACAGCTGTCTTCTCTAAGCCCTCGAACACCGTTTATCACATTAGAACAAAGTCTGGGCCTATTTATAACAGTTAAATCTTGATTTAGGGACTGAAGACATGGTTCAGCTGTTAAAGGGAATAGCTAGTCTTCCAGAGGGCCTGGAAGCCACTCACAATGGCTCACAATTGTCTGTGACTCTGGTTACAGAGAATCCAATGCCCTCTTCTGGCCTCTGTAAGCACCAAACACACACATGGTGCACAGACCTACATGCAGGCAAAGCATCTATACACAAAATAAAATAACAAAAAAAAAATTTTTAAGATATTTGATTGTCACCTTGATTGGCTTGAGAGCTGCTGTAGGGTATCTATAAAGGCAAACCCAGAGATGACTAAGTCAGAAGGCTCTGACCTGATGGATGGTTTTAATCCACTGATAAATTTAAAATGTGAATGGATTTAGGAGCCAATGAAACTGGAAGGTGGGGCTTAGTTGTAAGAAGTCAGTCACTAAGGACATGTCTTTGGGGACTCTGTCTTACTTTGGCCCCTTCCTATTACCGCTCTGCTCTGAACCCTGTCTGCTGTGGTGTAAGCTCCTCTGCCAGGTCCTCCCCGCCATGATAGAATGAAACCGTGAGTAAAATAAATCATTTTGCTGAGATATTTGGTCACAGCTAGGCAAAGGTAACTAAAACACGATGCGCCCTCATGATCTGGCTTAGGGCAAGCATTCCCACACCTCATAGCCCACTGGAGCTCGGTGTCGCTGCACTGAGTTCTGGGCTGTGTCTCCAGCTGGCATTGACTCTCCATCTCAGGGTATTTACCATTGGATTTCCTCTGCCCAGAGGAAATAGCCTCTGAACCACTGCATGAATTCCCTCGCCTCATCAAGGGCTCTGTTCACACATCCCTTCACTAGAAATGGCCTTCCTGTCCTGTGTAAATGGCCCAGGCCCTGTCACTGTCATGAGGAATCGGAAAGGACAGAATGGCCCCTTAAGTAATGCTGTTGACCTAATTGGTTACCCATAGAAGACAACGTTAGAGTCTTCTCTCCCACAGTTACCAATTGCAAAAAATAATCTCTAGTAAGTTCAAGGCCTAACTGGAAAGTGAAATTTCTAAATTTTTTAAAGAAAATGGAGAGAGGAGGCTTGGGTATGTAGAGCTCAGTTATAAAGTGCTTGACTAATGCACAAGGCCTAGGTTCCATTCCCAGCACCACGTAAGCCAGGCTCCACAGTGTACACCTATAAACCTAGCAGTGGGCAGGGAAACATCGGAGTCATCCTGGCCTACACAAGACCCTATGTACAAAAAACGGAAAGAAGGAAATATGTTTTAAAACCACAATGAAGGAAAAAAAAATATAAAACTCAAAACAACACTCACCATAAAATTAAAGGTTAAAAATGTGATTATGTGGGAGTTAAAATGCTTATTCAAAAATATATGCCACAAAGAAAAGTAAAAATAAGCCACATAAATTAAGTTTTTTACAGTTTCATATATGAATACTGTTTTTACATTATTTTCCTTCTGTTCTTCTCCATTCATGATTTCTCTCTTATTAGTATTAACTATTAATTAATTGTTAATTAGTTAATAATTAATTATTAGTATTAACTATTAATTAATTATCAATTAGTTAATAATTAATTGTTTGTAGTGTGTGTGTGTGTGTGTGTGTGTGTTCACAACCCACTGAGTTCATTTAGTGATGTTGTTTGGATGTATGTATGTTTAAGGCTGACCACTTGGGATTGGATTATCATCAGGGGACTCATCTCCCTCTCTAAGTAGCCATTCATTGCCCATAGCTCTTCATCTAGGGGGAGAGCCTAATGAAATTTCCCCCGTCGGAATCGGCAGGTTGGCTGGCAGCAGGCTTCCTGGTCCTCTGGCTCTTAAGAATTAGCCACATTTTAAAGAAAGTGATAACTCACAAAAGCTAGTGTTTAGTGTCCAAGTAGAATAATAAACAAAGGCACGTGCCTTGTAAAACAGGAGGCTGAACTCCAACATCATATGGCAGAGAACACTCAAAGCTTGTATTCACTAGCGTGAAGGACATTCTCTTTAAACAGAGAGATCCTACTTTGCACAGGGTTTCCAAAAATTAAAGTCTTTGTTAATTCCAAGAATTAAGAAAGCTTTGGAGTGCTTCAGTTGCTCCTGGGAGGAAGTGGCATTGAACCAGAGACCTGAAAACTGAGAAGCCTTCAATTTGAGAAGCTGAGGGAAGAACTTCCAAGAACTCTGTGTGAGGAGGCCTTGAGCTTTGGAGGAACCAAGAGAAGGGCCACGTGGCTAACCAGCCACAAGAAACAAAGTGTCTCACACTGCCAAGCAAAATGAGATGGGGAGACAAAGAGAAGGAGTATGTGTTGATGGGACTGCTAGTGGCATGCCTGTCTAAGCGTGTCCCTCCCTGCCTCCTCATGCTCCAGCTCACAGAGCCAGTAGCAGCCAGGTGACAGGAGACCTGAGGTGTATCCAATCAACATAAAGGACCTTCCTCACTTCAGAAAAAGATTCCATATCATTTAGCCATAAAGAATAGAATTGTTTTGGTTTGGTTTGGTTTGGTAGCAAAATAGATGGAATCAGAAGACATTGTGCTAAGTGAAATAGCTAAGCTGGGGCCTGGAGAGGTGGCTCAGAGNTTAAGGGCACTAGCTGTTCTGCCAGAGGTCCTGAGTTCAATNCCTAGCAACCATATGGTGGCTCACAACCATCTATAATGAGATCTGGTGCCCTCTTCTGGCATGTAGGCAAACATGCAGGCAGAACACTGTATACATAATAAATAAAAAAATCTTAAAAAAAAATAAGCTAAGCATGTAAGATGAATATNACATGATCTCTCATACGTGGAAGTTACAAATCCAGCTAGGTCCATGGTGCACACCTGTAAACCTACCACTCAGCATGCTGAGGCAGATGGATGAAGATTTTGAGGCCACTCTGGGGTACAAACATGCACTAAAAAAGAAAAAACAAAGTAGTCACATGATGTGGAGTCATGATTTCTAGAGTTTGGGAATGGAGGGGCAGTCTTACAAGACAAAGGGAGGCTGGCTTTCAGGTTTGATCAATCTATACATGTGTTGGACTATCACACTGGACCTCACTAATATGTACAATTAATACATATTAGTCAAAAATAAAATAAGTTATTAAATTCCAAAATCACAAATTCAAAACAGCTAAGCCTGGTGCAAGTGAAGGACCCTACCACCTGACCAAGTCAGACTTAGGTGATAATGGAGGACAATGGCAGTGGAGGACCNTGGCATGACTGTTCCTGATAATATCTCTTCATGGAGGTNTATCTCACATGAAGACAATTAGGAAGTTCTGCTTGGAAACCTTGAGTCTCTATAGTGTCCTGTGCACACACAACCACCTGGAGACACCATGTCCCACCAGGCTTTCTCTATCACGTCTAGTGTAGGTTTGATGGGTTTTGATGTTTGTTTTGTGGTTGTGGATGCTATTGGTGCTGCTTTCAACTCCTGGCCTTGTGTCCAAAGCAGGAAGCAAGAAACTCCAGCCCTGTCCTCTCCCGAATTTGACAATGAGGTGGGATGCTGAGCATTGTGCTTCTATGTTCATGTTATTCTGAAATCAAGGTATACAAAATAAAGGAGATGAATACATACAGTGATACAGTCATTGTTTCCTGGCCTCTTGGCTAATATCAAGTGCTGAGATANGGTTCTCTAAATACAAATGTCCCTCTCCCAAGGACAAGCTCCTTGAAGAAGGCACTAATGTGTCTCTGTTTTCTCCCACCTTAACCGCTAGCCACATGGAGAGTTTTGCACTCATTAATACTAGGAGAAGGGCTGAATGAGAGAATGGGCGAATAAATGGCTACTGATCCACCCAAGGGCCTGGCCATTTATTTGTTTCACAATATCTATAGAGGATCTACTATATTTAAAGTTGAGTGCCAGAAAACAGGCATGTTTGTCNAGGAAACTGGGAAAAGGACTGAGAACGGGCTTTGGTATACACTCGGGACCTGAGGAAAGCTTCGGGGACATATCACTGAGCTGAGCTGGTGGGCCAAAGGGAAGCTGGGAATCTCTCAGGCAGTAAAGCCTGAGTNCACGCACCACTGCCTTTTGGAACTTGAAACCAGACTGGAGGAGGACCACAGAAACATGACTACTTCCTTAGCACCCATCTGCTCCCTGGCATTCCNCCTCCTGTGTAACACACNCAACGACTACCCCTCAAGGTGCTAGCCAACAAGGANCCAGGAACCTAGAGTCTCNGNGTAAATGCTGAGTTCAGAGGCTGGCACCCGCTTGCGATCAATCAGGATCTCCCAGAGTGAGCACTGATCCAGNCTTTGGTGTGCCTCTCTAGCTTATACCCCATCTGCAGCCTCTTCTGCGTCAGCCTGACACAAAGGGCAGAGGAGTCCTGTTGATTTGACCNTTGAAACCAAGNGGTCAGTCATTTCATCTACACTTTCAAGAACTACGGCATTCTTCTGTTGTTCTTTGCTAAGTTATTTGGCTGCCACTTCCTGCTAGNGCAAAGGCAGAACTTAGCTTCTAAGCTTATCCTTCTGGAGGAAGCAGGGCTGAGTTGCACATGTCTCAAATTTGATAACATCAGCAGAGTCCTTCTTTACCCCCTATCTTAACCAGGAAATGGTCATANGCATCCTCCACTCAGAACACTGGTGATGGCTTACCTTAAGGCAAACATTGGCTAAGACAGAGATACACATGAGAATGACATCATACTTGGAGCCACTCACCAATGCAAGCAAACTCTGACTCTCATGATGAGGGTGAGAAAGCTGATCATTCCCCAAGATGACTCAGTGATTATATAAAAATATCATTTCCATACCTTACTTTCTGCTATCAAACATGTCTCTGCTTTTTCTGTTCTTAGAGGGACAGAGATCCTTGCAGATAAGAAGCTGAGGCAGCTGACCTGAAGACTAGATTAAAGTTTATGTCACAAGCAGACACCCTGCTCTCTAATGCTTGGCTAAACACCCTGTGAATTATCATCCAGCTGCCCTATTTCAAAAGAACTCTAGGGAGATGTCTGAGCTGGGAGCTGAAGAGCAGGCATGAGGAAGAGATCTCTGGGAGATAGATGGTAGGAAGAGATAGCTGANGAAGGCATCTGTTGACTCTATCCAGTATGTGGATTATTCTGTAGACCTTGTGGGGCTGCAGTTTCACAGGCCTATGCCATCAGCTTCGCCTTAGAAGACTCTCTCTTCTTAGTCTGGGATGAAAGACAAGAAGGGACTAAAGGCAGAGAAACTAGTTAGGAGACACTCTTATGTTGACTGAGCAAGAAGTACCAAATACTTTAAAAACACCAAACACCACATAAAGTGCTGTGGGGGAAACCCAAAGTGGTTCCAGAAGCCAACACCTGCAAGACTTACTCACTGCTGCATAAGATCTTAGAAGGCGGAGGGTGGAGACGGCCTTCTGATTCCTGGAGCTGGCATTTTCTGAGGCAGAATCCTGGAGGAGAAACAGGTTTGGAAAGGAAGTTAATGAAGTTGGTCACACGCGTAGGACACCCGCGTGTGTGTCCTACACAGATGAGCAGGTGGGTCTGGCACCAGGCAGAAGGGCTGGCGGGGAAACAACACAAACAACTCTCAGTGACACTGCTGTCCCCACTTAATGAATTTTTTAAAAATAGACATTGGAGAGGTAACTTGTTCAAACCTGTAGAGACTGCAGCTGTGGGCTTTATCTAACACTGTCCTGCCTGAGGAGGGAAGGAGGCAGAAGTCACTTCCTGGGAGAGGCAGGAAGAGATGTGCCTCTGGGGATTTGGGACTATCAGGAACCCTCCGTTGCAGCCCCATGTCCTCAGAGATAAACTAGAGGTGGGGGGGGGG
>LZPO01007961.1:298594-312572 GCA_001675575.1 Neotoma lepida
GAATATTAAAATCATCTGTAGCTGAGGAGGACATTGAACCCATGACCCTCAATCCACCACCTCCCAAGGGCTGGAATTACAGGTGTATGACCCACTGGGTTCCTGGTTAGTATCTTTGTACTTTCTTCTAGGCCATCTTCAGTTTCTTTTACAGAAACAGGACTGTGCTGCTCATACTCTGTAAATTCCTTGCTCACACTTCATTTTGGTTCTGCGTGGCTCACACTAACTGCTATCTCATCCTTTCCTCCTAGTGTCGGTTCCTGTGAACAGTTCCATCAGTGCCGTGATTCTGAAAGCAGTGAACCAGAACAACAACACGGTGGGCTCCTGGGTTGGACCAGCTCAGGAATGCAACGACACCAGTGTCGTATATAGCAAGATACCCTCAAACGACTCCACCTTCCAGACAACGTGGATAGCTCCTGATTCTGAGGACGTGACTAAAGTCAACCTGCAGTAAGGATTGATCGTATTTCCCTTTGGGCTTTTGAATCTTTATAACGAGTTTATACAGATTCACATTAACCTGGGACTAAAATTAGTCTGTGGGTGTGAGTGGAGAACCCAGCAGTGCCACTTCTTGTCTACCTTGCCTTCCCTTGTGCCTTTCACGCACGCGTGCACATAAACACACACACACACACACACACACACACACACACACACACCCCAATGCACAGTGCTCAACATAATCAGGAAGACTGGGATACTCTTTCAAGTTCTCCATATTCAAAGTGGTGAATTTTTTTAATCTTTTGTTAGCTACAAAATAATAGATTTCATCATGATATTTTCATCGTGCATATCATTGTACTTTACTCCTATTCACCCTCATTACCTTCTCTTGTTCCCCTTTCCTTCAGTTACTGTTCTTCCTGCAAATAATCCCCTTCCACTTTCATACACACATACACACTCTCTCTCTCTATATATATATATATATACATATATATAGTGGAGAATCATTTGTAAAACATACACTCATTTTGGAAATGGATACCTAAGAGAAAGTGCAACAATGGTAATAACAGTAATTTCCTTCTGTCATGAAAAATGGATGCCCCGAGGTTCTAAGAAGAGGTCACCTAGGGGCTGGCATTATTCTTTCACAACAGATGTCTCTCACTCTGAGGGCCTAGTGTTACCTCTGCTTTAGAAACCAAGTGTTGTGAAGAACTTAATGTTCCTGGAAGGGCAACCTTGGCATGTTGTGTCCACTGCCAGCACCTTTGTCTCTGCAGAAGCTGGTGTCAAGCCATTCTTCCCTCTCTCGTCACACTCTGGGCCTAGCCAGGCTGCATTGGCTTTAGAGGAGGAACTATTATGCCCATAGAGTGATAAATGAAAGCAGAATCCAAAGGGAGCCGTTACTGCCAATCCCACTATGGCAACAGTTGCTTGGAAGCCAGCTAGTTCTACTTAGAGTAAGGACGTTGACCACACTCGACGCACCAGCAGTGACACAGCAATGACAATCTACAGGAGAAACAGCACAATCCCCCTGACAGTGCAGTCTCCATGCTCACTTGCACATTTACTACGATACACTAGTCTCTCTGCTTGTTCATAGTGTACACACTCATGACCAGTAAGACTGACTCGAGGGGAGGGAGACACAAGGAATACCACCTTGGGGGCACACTATGCTGAGGAGGGTACAAAAAGGATGTCAAAGGTCTTGGCCTGTGGGATTTACATTGAACCTGGGCAACAGGCCCCACCACATGTAAGTACTGAGGTGAAATGCTTCCTCTGCTGTCCCTGAACACGTAGATTCAGAAAGAGCTCTGTTACACACTCTCCTGCCTTCCTCTGCATCATCACACACATCATACCTGCAACTGACTCCTTAACTAATTATCCAGATATTCACTGAAATCTGTCTCTGAAGACACTATAAATGCCATGAGCATAAGAGCTCATGTAAGACTGTTGGGTTCACTGCTGTCTGCTCACACCAAGCACAGTGACTGGCATACAGACTGTGTCCTTTCATTGGTGACTTTCTGGATGTATAGACCAGGNGCTAATGTTTTAGTGGACTCACTGATTTAATAACAACAGAACGAGCTCTGAGGATCATTTAATGAGCATTGAGTACCTACAGCATGGCAGGCATTCTTCACAACAGAGCCAGCCCTCTAGAAGTGAGCCCTCTAGTGGGTAGAGAAGCTCATAGCAATTCAACGTAACAAAAGGTAAAAGATGTGTCAGGGTTAACCACAGGGAGACAGGACTTGAAGGATATCGGCGACTTTCTGGACAGATATGACCAGGGAAGTTATTACAGACAAAGAGACTCTCTTGAACAAGGGACAAAGATGTGTATCAGCCTGTGGCACTTCCTAATGATGAAGCTGGTGGGGATGGGAGACGGGAGAGCTGTTTGGAGTTAAGACCCTAGAGGAGTTCAGTCTAGTCAACATGAACGAGGTCAATATTTAATGATAAGCTTATCGCGCCATATGAAAAGTATGCTCAGAAGAGATGAACACGATGGGGTGGAACAGAAAGGCTAAGATGNAGCTTATGAGTTCCACAGACAAGATCCTCACCATTTCTCTTACTGATTTGCCCTCCAGAGTCTTCATCGTTAACGTCAATCGCACAGCTACAGTGTCATCTGTGAGACTGGAACAGATAAGTGAGTTCTATTGCAAACTCTTTGTATATTTACCGGTAAACTCAAGCAGCAGTCTGGAAAATTATTTTACCCAAATATCAGTTGAGTTTCTCACCATCCTAGTACCTAATGTGAGATTTTTCCCAACCTTTTGTTTTATGCCATGTGGAAAACAAAAGCCCTCTCCAAGATTTGTGCAACTTTTCAGAAATCCTCATGGTCACCTGTGGTTCCAAACCCTTGCTTCAACGGGACTATTTCTGTTCAGTACTAGATAGCCATCAATATGAAAAAGCAACATTATTCTCAGTGTCCACCCAGAACCTGAAACCCCANTCACACAAGGCTTTCACAGGGTCAACTTTTAACCAACCAGTTTTTAAGGGAATTATGCAGGGTAGGGAGATGGAAGGCACTAATTATACAGAAAGAGTTGGTATCACAGAAATGACAATAATGTCATAAGTTCTTGTCAGCTTGCTTTTTGTTTTTGTTTTTTTCCTTTGCAAAAGGTAGATTGACCCTAGCACCTTGGCACAAAGTAAGAAAGTACATGATTGCTAAGCTGCATCCTTACCTTTTCATGAGTTTTCTATTCCTTGTGTGTATGTGTGTGTGTATGTGTGTGTGTATGTGTGTGTGTGTGTGTGTGTGTGCGTGCATGCACATGTATTTGCAAGCATGCATGCATGTTCACGTGTATGCATGTATCATGCCTATGGAGGTCAGTGGTCAGCCTCATCTTGTATTTTGAGACAGGTTCTTTCACCGGCCTAGGACTCACAAAGTAGGGTGGTTGGCCANTGATTCCAGGGATCTTCCTTCCTGGCCTTTCTGGTGCTGTGATGACAAACATGTGCCACCAGACCTGGAATTTTCATAAGGGTTTGAGGGCATCCACCAGGCAGGCAGAAGGATGCCTGAGCCTGGGACATCTTCCTTCTTCTCTTGTTGTCAAGTTTTAAAGGCGAAGAAAGTGAGAGAGAGAGAGAGAGAGAGAGAGAGAGAGCGCACATGGGGAGGACAAAGGAGGGCAATCCTTTGCCTTCCTCTATGGTTTTCTTTCTTAGGACTAAAGATAGGGGCCCTCGATGAACCTAGAGCTTCCCATGTTCAGTTATGCTGTTGGCCAACAAGCCCCAGGAATCCCCCTGTCTCTGCCTTTCCCTGAAATTGCCCTTCTACCCACTCCCAGCTAAGAGTGAGACACCCTTGAAGTGTCTGAGCATCAGGCTCCAGGTTTCTGGCATTAGACAAGTCCCTAGGAGTGCAGGCCTGGCTCTCTTTGCTTCTCTAAGAAACAATCACTGAGAACCAGTATCTAGCCAGAACCTACAAGAGAAAAATGTCCTGTGGCTTTGCAAGCCTGAGAAACAAAGTCCAGGATTTAGATAGGGTATCTCTACATATACCTGTCTAGATAGAGTATTTCCCACTAATGCTAAGGCAGAGGTCACTGTTCTTGGTTCTACATGATACTGAGTTCTCACAATCATAAAATTGTACTACATTGGGTCATGTTTGCACTGAGTTAAAGGTATAAAGATATTTCAGAGCNCACTACCCAACCAATGACAAATTCCTATGTTTTATAAATTCTGTGGGTCTTCTCATCTCAACCGACTATGTGGGTGCTGGAGAGATGGCTCAGCTCAGCAGTTAAAAACACTGATTGCTGTCCCAGAAGTCCCAAGTTCAATTCCCAGCACCCATGTGGCCCTCACAACTCTCTGTGACTCCAGTTCCAGGAAATCTGACACCCTCTTCTAGCCTCGAGGGTACTGCATGCACGTGATGCACAGACACACACACACAGGCAGAACTATACACATTTAACAAACAAATAAGCAAAATAAAATGAAGGAGAAAAGACCATGCAGACCTTAAGGATAGAGGCTTAGTTATTTTTATTACTTAACAGTCTGAACCTTCTAGCTGCCTACGTCTCCCTCCCCCACATGGCACTGGAGAAGTATTGATTGACTTTTGTTCATTGATTTCCGGCTTTACTGTCTTGAAAAAAAAAACATTTATTATTATTATGTGCGTATGTATACAACTTGTGTGTGAAGGTCAGAGGACAACATTCTGAGATCAGTTCTCTTCTTCCACCTTTACATGAAATTGAACTCATGGCAAGTGCTTTTACCAGCTGAGCCATCTTGCCAGCCTTTTTCTAGTGCCTACCCACGTCCCAACAAAAGTCTAATCACATTGTTTCTTTGATTTTTCTTTCTCCCCCAGCAACACCTGCACCCTTGACCCCCACCCCTGAGATTTCTGGGACCAGCCAGACCACAACCATGACTACAGACAAGACCGCAGCCATGACCGCAGCCATGACCACAACCATGACCACAACCCAGACCGCAGCCAAGACGACAGCCACAAGCCTGGCCGTCAACACTCTCGGCAGTCCCCTCGCAGGTGCCCTCCATATCCTGCTTGTTTTTCTCATCAGCAAGCTCCTCTTCTAGAGGAAACGGAGGAAGCAGATCTCCGACAATACAGAGCATCCTCCCAACGCGAATTCCAGGCCAGTGCTTAACCGTGTGAATGAAGATTTTATGTCCTCAGCGCGCAACTCCACCGTTTCCGACCACTCGCTAGTGCGTTTGAGCGACACAAACATTTGCAAGGATCTTTCAGGGCACAAGTTCTGCTTTTTGTAAATACTTAGACCAGTCTAGTTGTAACCTGGAATTCTGACTCTCCGTTTTACATACTGACAGCCAATCTGAACTTCTGTTTATTGCCAAAGGATTCCCATGAGCCTCCTGGGTTTGTCGGGGCGGGGAGGGGGATCCTTCTTTGCTTTCAAGATGATTTCAGATTTCTGGCCAAATCTACTCAGGTTACAAAGAACTTCTGTGACTTCCGTGACCGAAGGAAAAAAAAGAGAAATGAGTGATAGACCCGTGGCTACTAGCAGATCCCAGTTGTGCCCAGACCAGCAGGTTTTGAAGAGCAGAAGTATATGAAAACTGTGTCTGAAAAACCAATGACGGGACACATGATTTTTTTCCCTCAGTCAAATAAATGATATGTTGAACGAGAAAAATGAATGTGTTAAATTGAAAGATAAGCTTTAAATGAGTGATAAAATGCAAAGTGTTACCCAAATTTGTTTTTGTTTTTAAAATATCAGTGAAATTGTGTGTTTTTGTTCAAGGACAGATACAAGGTTAATTTACCTCAATTTGGTTTTGTAACTAGTCAAAACTGGTTACTTCCTTGATGGTAATTTCCACGAAGAAATGGGCAAAAAAATTACATGTAATATTTATAGCGCAATGTAAAACAAAAATATTTCCACCAGTAAGCTTGTAATGAAAAATAAAGTTTTCCTTTAATAATTGCTTTCCTATACATTCCAGGACCACCTACCCAGGGGTGGCACTGCCCGCATCAACCATTAATCAAGAGAATGTTCCACAGAGTTGTAGGCATATAGGCCAATCTGATGGAGGCATTTTTCTCAATTTAAGTTCTCTCTTCCTAGATGACCCTGACCTGGGTCAAGTTGACAGAAAACTAACCAACACACAGGACGAAGAGATTCTATTATCTCCTGTGTGCTGATTCTGTTAGCTGCTTTCACAAGCGCTACACNAGCAAGTGCCACAAAAATGTGCTAGCCTGAAAACTGCCTGATTGTTCTGTTCGTCTTTAAAGATAAGAAGATTGAGGGGTCAGAGAACTTCTGAAAGCAGCCGTAGTCACAGAGCTAGTAGCTGGGCATGGCAGCACTCCTCAGTAACCCCAGCATTCAGGAGGCAGAGGTCAGAGGACTACTGGTAAGTTTGGGGCCAGTCTGGTCTAGTAAGTTCAAGGATGGTCAGGGACACATGGCAAGATCCTGTCAGAAGGGAGGGAGGCAGGACAGGAATATAGAACTGCTCCACGTGCTTGGTTTCCTACTTCATCACAAAGTTCTGAGTTGGCCTGCCCTTTAACTGGCTGAGATGCAAAATAAAAGGCCCCGCCCTGCTTCACTGAGTGTGTAATGATAACAGTGCTGTTTCTAGGGGTCATGACTACGGAGTCAACTGTAGCCGTGATCACGACACATCTTTGAATTTCCTGCAGTTCGTTGTTTTCTGAATGGAGACAGACATTCATGTCTTTCACCAGCGTTGGTAGTTTTCAGCCCTTATTTCTTCTTTCAGCTTTTCTCCTCAGTGCATTTGAGTCCCAAGACTTCTCATTTTCTTTGTNTCAGCTGACNTGTCTTTAAATTCACCAATTCTCCTGCCTCTTTNAGTCTATGGATAAACCTCGAAATTTTTATTTTACCTGTTATACTTTTTAGCTCCAAAATTTTGATTTGGCTTCTTACTATAATTTCTTTCTGCCCACCAATACTCTCTGTTCAGAAATAATTTCCCTAATTTTAGTTTTTTGTCACNGTTTCTTTTTCCACTTTTAGTGTAGTTAAATGGTTCACTTCAAGTCTTTGCTTCTTAGGCCCGATGGCTGGGCTTNCTTGGGAACAATGTCTGCCTTTCTTTTTCCTTTGAATTAACCATACCTTTTGGTTCTTTGGTATCTTTTTTAATTTTTGTTGGAAANTGGGTATTCTGAATACTACAATGTGGTGGCCCTGCAAACCTGATTCTCTCACATCTACAACGAGAATTTGCTATTGTTGACTTTATATCTGCAAACTGCATTCCTTGTGTGGTCACTGAATCTCTTTTCTGGTCTCTCAGCAGTTAACTANTGATCTTACAGATTTTGTTAAATGCCAAAAGTTGACACCTCTGCCCTGGGTTTTTTGTTTGTCCTGTTTTGAACAGATTGCAGAATTCTAGAAATTTTGACAGGTATTGCCATCTTAACTAATGGTTGCTCTGNTGGAGAAACCAACACTTGGAACCTTTTATTCACTTCTCTTACATCATTGGGTGCTTACTAGTGACACCTGCTAGCCCTTGTGCTAAGCACTGTACATGAATCATCTCATTTAATCCTTACACTAACTCTATGAAATGGGTCATGTGACAGATGGACATACACAGCTAGAAAGGAAAATTAAAAGCTCAGGATGGAGGTTCAACTCTATATTTCCAGCACTCCAGGGACTAAATCAAGAGGATTGCCATGAATTGGAGGCCAATGTAGGCTACATGGAACACCCTGGACTACGGTGTAAAACCATGTCTCAAAACAAAGACAAAAAAGAAAAAAATGAGAGAGAAAGACTATATTGCCCAGTCAGCGAGCAGGTAGTGAAGCTAAGGGTTTTTAAGGGCTGTGCTGTGTAATTTCTGAGCCTGCTGCCCTTCATCAGGACACCTTGGGGGTTCCTGAGGAGCTACAAAATCAACAGGGAGTCCCCCAGAAACACTGGCTCACCTGGTCACCTGAGTGGGTGTGGGAGTCCCTTGCTGACACACAAGCTGTGTTCTCCGGCACTGCTTCTCCAGGTTCNACTGTTTGGCACCATCTCCAAAATAAATATTGGGGAATCCTGCCCCAACACGCTAGGAGCAGTTTCGTATTTATCTTTTGTGGCTCAGATTGTCCCTTGTCTCAGGTTCAGTGTGGAAGGTGTGACAAATGTTGACTTTGCCACAAGCTGCAGTCCTGGCAAAATACTTCTCTGAAGATTCCTAGACACAAAAATATCAGAGTAGCAGGATTCAGCCAGGCAGCCCAGAGGCAGCTGAGCAAGAAAATGAGATTAGGTGGCCAGAGACTCACCAGGTCTGACCTTCAAATAAGTAAGAAAGTGAATGGTGACAAGCTGTTCCGCCTTGTTTCCTCATCTGTTCGACGGTGCTCAAGCCCAGTGTCTCAGCTCCCTTCCAGGTCTCAACTTGGGTTTCTCTGTCATACTGAATCCTAATTTTTTTTTTAATTTCTTTTGTTTGTTTTTCTATTTTTATTTTATTTTATGTGTATGAGTGTTTGTCTGCACCAGTGTAATGTGCCATACACATGCCTGGGACCTATAGCGGTTGGAAGAAGGTGTCCAGGTCCCTTGGAACTGAAATCATGGATGGTTGTGAACCACAATGTGGGTGATGAGGGCTGGACCCAGGATCCTCTGCAAGAGTAACGGATGGTCTTAACCAGGGAGCACTCTCTCTCCAGCCCCTCAGTCCTAGTTTAAGAGTCTAATCAGGGAAGATAAGTAGACGTTACCCTACGTCACATCTGAGTGGTTAACACTGCTGGGAGCACTGCCGACGACTGTGAGGCAGAACCCAGGCTCTGGGGAACGCAGTCCTCCACGAAAGACATCTCCCGTGGACTCAGAAGGCAGAACCCAGGCTTGGGGGTGGGGAGTAATGCAGTGCTCCACGAGAGACATCCCCCGTGGACTCAGAAGGCAGAACTGAAGCAGCGCAGGAGCAAGGCAACTGCCACGCCTGGTTGCTCCATAACAGAGTTTATACACAGCAAGTGCAGTAGGCAGCAGAGGAAAAGGAAAGAGATTGCGCATGCGCGGTTTCAGGGCGCGCTGATCCCGGCCTATTCACTTTCTATCTTCTGAGCCCCATTCATTGGAAAGTGACAACATCCTATAAATGCACACACAGCTAAGTGGACAGTTGTCACTCACTGCTCAACCTTGTTTTCCCACGTGTGCTTTGCTTACAGCTTCATGCTTTATAAAATCGATGTATTTCAGTCATTAGGANCAAAAGCATCTACCCACCTAAAGGACATGATTTCTTTCTGAAAAAGTAGGGGAAAAGGCAAATGTCTTCCAAACCCAATTACCCACGATCTTCAAAAACAGCCCCAAACCAGGTCAACAGACCAATTTTTATACCAATAATTCAAAGCAGGTAGAAAACCTAGAATAGCGGATTATTAATCCTTAGTTTTTTTCTCATCTAACCGAGGCTGGCATTGAGTTCCTGGTACACTTGCCTTCTTCCTCTTTCAGGGTGCTGAGAGTCAAGGCACCACGGCACCACCATATGAGGCTATTTTTAAAGTAAATGTTTAAAATACTAGTAATTAAGTGAAAGTTAATCTACTCTTTCATAGGATGTTAAGAGGCTAAATGTAAACTCCTAAAGCCACTTGCCTGGGTTCAGTCTCATTTGCTTCTTATTAGCTGTGGGACCTTGTAGACGTGACTTAGTTTCTGTGTGACTTGGCCGTATCATAGGTTGCTGTGAAGGTGAAGTGAATTCATGCACACAAAGCNCCTAAGACCGTGGCTAGCACCAAGTATACACCATCCAAATATTGCTATTTAATGCCTAAAAAAGATATCAAAATTGATACTGATGGACAAGATGACCAGGCATTACAAACAATATAAATATGGTCAAAATGGTGTCTAGAACAAGGGCCAACATTATAAATGTCACTTTTCAAGGACTAGCTAANGNAGGACTTTGTGCCACCTTCCCTTCCTCCAGCCCCAGTTTCACCTCNGCCCTTCCCTCTTCTAAGGAGAACNTCCTCTAGCTGTCTGTGTCAGCTCCTGGCTGTCCTTCTACAGAGAGTTCAAAGAATGGATAATGGAGAGGATGAAACTGTCCTACAGAATGAAGAGCTGAGTTGGGAAAANGGGTCAAGGGTAAAGAACAAANACANTCTTGGGCAGAGCACTNTGGGGACATAGACCAGAGATTAGAGTCAGCTGAAGAAAAGCCCTAGGACTTCTCAGACACCCTCTGGGTTACAGACCAGCTGTCCTGTGATGGCCTTCCAGAGGTGCAAATGAAAATTAAAGTCATTTGACTTCTGATTGCTGGACTGTATTTCCATGGATGGGACTCAGTAAAACTAGCACATATGCACTGTCAACACTGATTTTATGTGCATAATATCCATATATTTATCCAAATAAATATAAATACATAGATCTCCTTATACAAGTAGGAAGTAAACTAATGTATGCAAAATCTCCATATTCATCTCTGTTTACACACATGACTCATGTAAAACTAACTGTGGGCAGAAGCTTGAGCCCAACAAACTCAAAAGGCCTTTTGAAAACATAAAACATGTACATAATACGTATTTAAACAGCTTGGAAAGTTTTAAATAGTTATTTCATCTGTTGTGTGTTGTTGGTTGTTTTGCTCTTTTGGGGGACCTGCCACCCAGCTCCCAAATAAATCACACACAGAGGCTTATTCTTAATTATTAATTCCTGGCCTTAGCTTGGCTTGTTTCTTGCCAGTTTTTCTTAACTTTAAATTATCCTGTCTACCTTTTACCTCCGGGCTTTTCCCCTTTCTTCTGTAAATCTTACTCTTACTCCATGGCTTGCTGTGTAGCTGGGTGGCTGGCCCCGAAGTCCTCCTCCTTCTCTGGCTACTTCTTTTTTTTCTCCCAGATTTCTCCTTCTATTTCTCCTCTTTGCCTGCCAGCCCTGCCTATCCTTTCTCCTGCCTCGCCATTGGCTGTTCAGCTCTTTGTTAGACCATCAGGTGTTTTAGACAGGCACAGTAACACAGCTTCACAGAGTTACACAAATGCAACATAAACAAAAGTAACATACTTTAAAANAATATTCTACAACAGTTTGGTTGGAGGGTGTGTGTGTGTGTGTATGTGTGTGTGTGTGTGTATGTGTGTGTGTGTGTGTGTGTGTGTGTGTGTGTGTGTGTGATTATCCATACACATACATACAAGCTCACTCATGTTTTAAGCCAAAGAGACCCAAGCTCAAACTTGATTCTTCACTTATGGGGTGACCTTCAGCAAGATTTTGAACTTGGCCAGGTATGTGGTACACTGTAAGTCTAGCAGTAGAGGCAGGAGGCTCAGGACTTTGAAGTTATCCACAGCTACAAGAGACCCTGTTTCAAAAGAAGAGGTTCTTAATCTCCTTGGGCCTCGGATTCATCAGTAAACTAGAGATGACTACTACCCTAAAGAGTTGAAGTGATTAACTCAAGCATAGCAGATACACAATGGAGGGCACAATAGTCATTCACAAGCCAGAAAGTGCCAAATCCTAAAATGTACAACTATGCAAACAGCACAGTCTCAAGTGGGAATGAAATATCTTTCTAATCCACAACTTGGTTTTCTTTCCTTTTTGTTTTTTTCTTTACATTTCATTTATTCTGTGTATGCATGTGTCTTAGAGTTTTCATTGCTGTGGAGAGACATTACGACCACAGCAAGTTTTATAAATAAAACNTTTAATTGAAGGAGGGCTCGCTTACAGTTTCAGAGGTTCAGTGCATTATCTTCATGACAGAGAGCATGGTGGCATGCAAGCAGACATGGTACTGGATCTGAGAGTCCTACATCTTGCAGGCAAGAGGAAGTTGACTGATACACTGTGTGGTATCTTGAGCACAGGAAACCTCAAAGCCTGCCCCCACAGTGACACATTTCCTCCAACAAGGCCATACCCACTCCAACAAAGCCACANCTCCTAACAGTGCCACTCCCTATGAGATTATGGGGGCCAATTACATTCAAACTACCACATTCCAGGAAGTCAACTGACTATCACACTGAGGGAAGCTTGAGCAAAAGAGATCTTAATTAGGGTTTCTACAGNTGTGATGAAACACCATGATTAAACAGCAAGTTTGGGAGGAAAGGGTTTATTTGGCTTACATTTAACATTGCTGTTCATTATTAAACAAAGTCAGGACAGGAACTCAAACAAGACAGAGTGTCAGAGGCAGGAGCTGATGCAGAGGCCATGGAGGAGAGCTGCTTCCTGGCTTGCCTCCCATGGCTTGCTCAGCTTGCTCAGCCTAACTTCTTAGAGAACCTAGGACCAGAAGCCCAGAGATGGCATCACCCACCATGGGCTGGGCCCTCCCCCATTGATCACTAAATGAGAAAATGCCCTACAGCCTGATCTCAAGGAGGCATTTCCTCAACTGAGGCTCCTTCCTCTGATAACTTTAGCATGTGTCAAAACCACCTAGTACAGCATGGTAGTAGGGAGTCTTTGGCAGGTGTATAGAGGTCAAAGGACAGTTTGCAGTAGTCCATTTTTTCCTACAACCATATGAGTCCTACCATGTGGGTCCTGGGTATCGAACTCAGGTCATTAGGTTTGATGACAGGTGCCTTTATCCCCTGAGCCATCTCAAGAGCCCCCTTTTCTTTCTTTTCCCATTTCTCATGTGTGTGTTTGATGAGTACGTGTGTGTAAGCATGTTTGTGTGTGTGGTCACATATGAGCACATATGCATGCCTGTGGAGGCCTGAGGTTGATGTCAGGAGTCATTCCTGATTGCTCTTATTTGTTGAGGTATTATCCACTGAGGCAAGGCCTCACAATCAAACCCAAGCTCACCTATATGGCTAGTCCCCAGCTCTGGGGATAGATCCCGTTCCAGATGGGCCATCAAACCTACTCACATGGGATCTGGAATCTGAAATCCAGTCCTNAAGCTTGTCTGGTAAGTATTCTAATGAGACATCCCACCTTAAACCCCACCTTTTTCTCATTTGCATTATTTTATTTGGAAATGTTTGTAACAGTACAGTGAAACCAAGCTTCAGAGACAATGGATGTCATTAGTTTAGGCATCATCAGTTTATTATAAAAGGGAAGCATGGAAATTATTTACATGGTAAAATATTCAGAACTTCAGGGGAATGGACAGCTTCATGTGACACCATTCCAGCTGTGATTTCAGTCCACATACTTTCCAAGAATGTCATCATCTCTAAATAAGAAATAATCGTTGTCGTCTAGAACTACTTTGGTGCTTCCATGCTCTGGAAGAACTTTGTCTCCAGTTTTTACACTGACTGGTTGAATCTCTCCACCCTTGCCTTCTGCGCCTGATCCCACAGCTGATACTGTGGCTTGTAATACTTTTCCTTGAGATGTTTCCAGAAGGAGAATGCCACCTTTGCCTACAGTTTCGGTAGCATTCCTTTCAACCAACACTCTGTCAAAGAGCGGAAGAAACTTCCTAAAAGCTTGACCAGCCGCGACTTGTGCCTCTGTAGCTCAGACTCTACANTCNGGGCCCCTGTGAGGAAATCCTAACCCCAACTTCTCTTCCTCCTCCTCTTCTTCCTCCTCCTTCCTCCTCCTCCTCTTTCTCCTCTCCTTTTTCTTCTTCTTCCTCTTCCTCCTCTTCCTCTTCCTCCTCCTCTTCTAGAATGGAGTCTTAGGCTGGATGGATGGCTCAGTGGTTAACTGCACTGACAGCTCTTTCAGAAGACAGGAGTTTGGCTCTCAGCACCCACATGGTGGCTCACAAACATCTGTAACTCCAGTTCCAGGGAATCAGATGCCATCTTCTGACCTCCACAGGCACCAGACACACTTATGAATACACGCAGGCCAACACTCATACCCATACAAATAAAGAAGGCTAGAGTTTCCAGTTTCTCACTAATATTAGAAAATTACTGAGATTATGGTAACAAGTCAGGCCCTTCTTT
>LZPO01007961.1:325751-339372 GCA_001675575.1 Neotoma lepida
GAGTCTCTTCCAATGAAAAATAGATGAGCATGTGACATTTCTCCCCAACACTACAACACAACTCCAACTATTTTCAATTAAGAAGACCTTAGAAGANCAATAAGCAGTTGCTACAAACCTTCTCCACTCCCCCNCCTACCCAAACTCATAAAGTCATGGCATCTCAAGGGATAAGGCCAACAGGGTACTAAAAATTACACTGAGGGGATATCACATAATAAGCAATGTGACAGTATGACATTACCTCCATGTGTTCTTTGAGGTCAGTCAAATTCATAACCATTCCTGTAACAGGATCAATCTAAGGAAGAAAAAGGGGTGTCTATCACTCTAGTAGGGTCTCCATATTTACACTTACACAGAGCTGGGTGGGTGGCTCATGCCTGTAATCTCAGCANTTGGGAAACAGAATCAGGAGGATCTGGAGTTCAGAGCCTTTCTTGGGTACACAAGAAGTTTAAGTCCAGTCTAGCAGGCTACATGAGATCCTGTCTCAAAAGTAAAATAACTTTGCAAGTTATTAAAGGCTGACCAACATGCAGCTTGTGCCCACATTTTCCTTTACCCTGGACACTGACTGTTCTCAGCACAGAAGCCCCATGTACTTCCAGCACCCTTTCATTCTGCCATGAACGGATCTTCTGCCCACTCATGTGTGACAGAGAGGCCTGGCATGGCAGCAGCTCACCACACAGAGAGGCCAGCAAGGAAGCAACTGAAACACAAGCTTTCAACACAGATTTCACCACAGTGTCTGGAAGATGGCCCAGCAATCTGAACAAATCCACACACCATTTCCAGCACGTACCTCTCCATGTACTGTCACCACAACTATGGGAAAGAGAACAAAAACACCAACAAAAACAAGCATGACTTTCAACAGATCAGCATATAAGCACAAGTTAGCAACATAAATTGTTAGATCTCTGGCCCCCAAAGCTATACGTCAAATTTTCTNCAAATATCTATTCTTTTAGTTAAAGTCTTCTTATCAATCAATGCAAGACTCAGTCCAGAGGAGCCTGGTGGGAGCTTTGGCTGAGCGGAGGAAATAAGCTAAATCCAAAAAGGTGTGAATTCTATATAAGGCTGACGTCCTTGAGAGGAGGGAGATGTCTTCCTGGAAAGTGGGAAATGCACATGCATGTCCAGCTCTGTCCCAAACTGACCCAATCCCTCCACNGACACNAGTACTCATCTTTTACTTTCAAGAATGTGTACTCAGCTAACAAAAATGCTTTGCTGAAAAACAGCAGGTGTGNACACNAAGCTTCTGAAAACTTGGGTCTCACCTTTATAACAGAATGACTTTACACTTTGGTACTTTTTCCATTCCACACAAACACTACTGGATATTCCATGTTGAGTAAGTACACTGAGGCTGGGAGGCATCTCAGAAAAAAAAAAGAGAGTCAGGAACTAAACCTGATCTCCTGAAGCTTTATGTAACCCTACCTCACTGCACACTACTACATTATAGGCTTATGTAGCATGCTTTGAGGCACCAGGTATGTCTCAAAGAATAATGTTCATTTTCCTTCCACAAACTACTTTCTTAGGATACTGCCAGCAAAGTTTTATATATAAACTACTTTTCTGCCATACAATACATCCCTTTTCACTGGCCATTATTTACTCAAAGTAATACATTTTTATTTTTTTCTTTTGCTATGAAGGCTTTTTTAATTTTAAATTTTAACTGATACATAAAAANATATAAAAGTCTACATATAAAGGGGTACTATTTGATGTTTCAATCCCTATATCCATTGTATGATGTCTAAATCAGGTTAAACATATCTGTCTCCTCAAAATTCATTATAATCAAATTTTAACATTAGTTTCAGCCCAACCTAATTAAAAGGAAACCGCTAACAGCAGTTTTATTATGCATTCAACTGTCAAAGAAAATGCTTTAAGTCATTTTTGTTGCTGTTGTTATTTTCTGTCTTTAACAGAATGGACAATTGTGAGGCAAACCNTAACACTTACCCAACCAAGACAACAGCTCTTTGTCTTGAATTTCCACTGAAGGGCTCAGGGCACTGACACTGTCCACAGGCTTCTCATTCAGACCCCTGTACTTGCATTACACACGCTCCATTCCTACCGACAGCTTAGAAGTTAATGTGTTCTTTCCTCACCTTTATAGTTGTGTCCATGGCCATTGGGATTGTTGCATTTCCCAAACACTTTCAAGTTCTCTTCATCGCTCAGAGATGGGCTGACCGTAGAAAAACAGAAAAAGTCAGTGTGAGACGGTAAGACATCCAAATTCCTCTGTTAGCTTTGCTCTGGATTTTGAAATCTACAACTTAATTTCACTTTAGATGATCAACCGAATAGATCCCTTGNATTTCATTAGCCACATTTCCATCAAGAACCAATGTACATGCNGGACCGTGGTGGCGCATGCCTTTAATCCCAGCACTCGGGAGGCCGAGGCAGGNGGATCTCTGTGAGTTCGAGGCCAGNCTGGGCTACAGCATCTCATAAAATTATCAAAAACCTTAATTTCAACCCACTTAATCAGCTCACAGNGAACACTTGTTCTCTTTTGGCAAGGTCTCCTAGGCTGGCCTCAAAGTCACCACGGAGCTTAGCACGACTTGCTAAGAGCAAGATCCTCTTGCCTCTGCCTCACAAGTGCTGGGATCTGGTACCACACTGACTTATACAGGACTGGGGATGGAGCCCTGGGCTCAGGCTAGTCAAACGCTCTACCCACTGAGCTACATTCATCAAACCGTGAGTATTAGTATAGGACACAAGCAGAACAAAGTAAGAAGCAATGATAAGCACAAGAGATACTTGTGCCCCCCACCCACCCCAACAGCTTAAAAACCTCATTTCTCCTGAAAAACAATGACCTCAGGCTCTTCTTTCAATGGACTTGCTCTTCTCTTCCTCAACTATTGCCTAGTGGAAACTTTACCAGTATGTTCAGGGACACTCAAATTAGGTGAAACTTTAAAATTACTACAAATAGCTGTCATTCCAGGCAGAAAACAATTATCTCAATAATTTGTGTATCTCTATCAACTCAGCCAATTCCTTATCTTCTGCATCCTTACTAACCTTATGTTTAAGCGTCTCATTATAAAAATCCCTTTGAGGGGCTGGAGAGATGGTTTAGCAGTTAAGAATGCTTACTGCTACAGCAGAGAACCAAGGTTCAGCTCCCAGCGCCCACATGATGGCTCACAACTGCCTGTAACTGCAGTTCCAAGGAATCATGCCCTCTTTTGGCTTCCACGAGCTCCTTCATGAAAGCTGTGTGCATAACACACAAGCACACACAAACACAATTTCTTAAATTTCAATTTAAATTCTTTAAGATATTTCTTATCCCACTGACTTTCTCCTACTGCTCACTCTTAGAAAACACTACAGTTCACAAGGTTTTTGCAGAAAATTCTCTCACTGTACAAGACATTTTAGATTCCACACACGGGGCGGTGACAAGTATGAGGTGGTGTTCCCTGCAATATCCCCCTCTCCTTAGCATGGGACAAACCCTTGTCCGGTAAGAAGTGAGTGGATGCTGTTAGAACTGACGTTCTCTTCTCACAGACGAGGAAATGGTTCAGAGAGCAGACCTTCTAGTGAGAAACGAAGCTCCCTTCAAAACCAACTCTCAGGTGTGGCCTTGGGTATCTGGGATTCAATTCCCAAGCGTGCTTTAAAAAGGAGGGGGAGGCTACCTCGTGTTGCACCCNGTAAGCTCACGCTCCTGTCATTGTGCCTTCACGATGTGCGGGGTACCGTGTGATGCGGGCGAGCTGCATGATTCTGAACTTGGGGCAGCCCCCAGGGAGAACCTCTCCAGAGTGGAGCCTCTTGGATCAGAGCTCTACCGCCCTCTCCCGGGTGAGGCTCGGTAGTGCGGCTCCGCACCTTCACCATTTCCTCTTCCGCCCACCCCAGATCGGCTCTAACCCACGCGTGTGGCCACGCCCCCGGGGACCAAGTGGGGAAACCCCGCACTTGCGGTGACACACGTGGTCACACCCCACCTGTGCAGCCGGTGGCTCGCACTGAAGGACACGAGGCGTGACAGTCGCGCGCGGCGACGAACACCACCCGCTGCGCTCATGCTCTTCGGGCCAGCGACCCCGGAGGGACCGGCGCTTCCGGCTTTCCGGGCCCAGGCCAGCCCCGCCCTTCGCGGCTGCGCAGTGCAAGCCGGAAGCGCTCCTCGGGGTGGTTTCGGCGCGTGGAGCCCCTCAGCCCTCCTGGAGGCAGACACTAGCGCCTCCTGCTGTTCAGTCTTTGCCAGGCAGTCAGAAATACCCTGGGGCAGTGAGAGGCCTGGATTTTTAAATCGCCCAAGATAGTTTGTGTCTTTCCCTTTCACTCCGGTTTTGACAGCACTGGGTTAGAGTAGAAAAAAATCCAGCGGCTGGGTGTCCTTCAGATGCACCCTAGCCCAGTACCACATTGGGAGTAAGTATCCTTAAATAAAGGAAACCCTAGCCAAGGATAACAGTGCATTGTTACCCGTTACTCTGGAGGCTGAGCCCGGAGGATTGATTTAAGGAGTTCGGGTCTATTCTAGGCAACATAGTAAAACACTACTAGCTCAAGTGGAAAATAAAGGAAAACTCTGACACTGCAAAAATGCAGGTGAGANAATGTCATGCAACGACCTTCTCCAATCAGACGCAGGCCTGAGAACAGATTCACCCTCCATAGCCCTCGCCCTTAAGGAACAAGCCAATCCTGGTTTTAGATTGATNGTTTTCAGTGCTTTGAAACAAAAGGCATTCGGGCGTAATCCCCATTGCTCTTGTGCAACGTTCATTGGCTATGCTTGGATCCTTTGTCTCAGAAGGTCAGCGTCTATTAGATGCTGTCTGAGAGTCAGGTGTGACATAAATCTGTAATCTCAGCACTGGGGCTTGAGACAGGAGAATGGTGAGCTCAAAGTCTATCTCAAAAGAATAAAATCCTGTAAGTAATCCAAATGGACGCCTTTGGCAAGGCAGTCCCCANAGATATCACCCATCCACTCATTAAATGAAAAACTTAAATTTAAAAAGTGTTCACCTAAGATCTAAATACCAAATGCTTTAAGTATCAGACACATGCACCTCAGAACAACAAAATGGCCCCTGTCGTCTGAAAGTTCAGTTTAATGAGGGGAGTCAAACAAGTAACACGGCAAGCAAAAGATTACTAATTCTGCCTCGGAGGGTAAAAGAAAGCTTCTGAGAACAAAGTGTTCTGAGCTGGGTTTTAAGGAGTCCAACAGATGGGTAAATAATAAATTCCAGGAGGAAAGGAGTTTAAGCCAATGAAATGTGGAAGTGTGNCTTGCTTAAGGCATAGTGACAAATCCTTGGCTACCTTGGGAATCGAGACAGAAAGTGTCCTGGAAATATTGACTGCAGACCCCTTGGTTGAAGCATTGTGAATTTTTTTTCTGTGTATAGGGGGAAAGAGACCCCACCTTTTTCTTCCCATCTAGCTCCTCTCCAAGAGAAAGGCATTTCCAACTGCTTGAATAACATTTTTGGGTACAACTGAGTCCTGCTTGCTCAGATAGTGGTGGCTTACTCTCTGGAGCCATGCATACAGAAAAAAATGAAAGAAGAAAACTCAAAGCCCAAACTCTCCACCTCATCAGTCCTGGCCATCTTCCATTCTGTTCTGTATCTTGCTTCCCTGTGGCAAAGTGGAGCCAGGAGCAGACCCTCTCATTCTTCCTTTCCTCTCACTTGAACACTGAACATCATACCCATATTGAGATGAAGTAAAGGTTCATATGCACAAGAAAGATGCCTTCAGATCTGTGCCCTTCCCAGACGTCAGAGACCCCATCAACCTCCATGTCTAGACAGGATATATTAAACCTCTGTGTTTTGTCTGAGGAAATACAAGAATGCTTTCCCCCCATAGACTTCTGTGAACATCAAGGGTCTTATCCTCTCATGGTTCTTGGCTTCCACACTCTTAGCTCTGTCTATGCATCACATTCTGCCTCTCATAAAACCTCACATGGGACTTAGCCCTTATTAGTTACTGTCATGTGGTGCAAACCTCGTCCCAAGGCATTTATATATAAGGAACACTTCACTGGAGAGGAAAGGGTTAAGAGGGTTTGGAATAACCCCTACAGAAATTAAAAGAAGAAACTGATATTCCATGAACCTAGCTGTAAGTTAACAGGTGTCCAAATCACATCTTGGAGAACTTCTTCAGCAACAGTGAACAGGTAGAAGGGTCCTGGGCAGTATAACTGATCTAAGATTAAAGTTCAGCCACAGGGCAACGGAAAGAAAAGGGAGCAAGGCATTCTGAGAGCATGTGGTTTATTTGATGGCTATTACTAAAATCTGGGTTTAGAAATGTGAAGATTATGTGGTCTCTACTGCCACCTGCTGCCCAATTAAATAAAAACCTCTTGATTTTCATCAATCCCTGGAAGCTTATCTATCTGGAGATTTGAATAAATGCTGCATTTAACAATCTCCCTCAAAACACCCACCTCTGAGGATTGAGCTGGGGGAGAGATGGGGACGGTAGTGGGTGGTCCGTAAGAGGAAAATGGAAGTAAATTGACATAATGTCTGCCACGGCATCCGAGAAACACCCAGTCCAGAGGCCACCAAACATGACAGCATTAGCTTCTTGTCCCAAACACCTTAGGGCCAATTGTAACAGATAGACCAGGACCTGTTACAGACTTGGAGAGAGCAAGGTGCTGGTCTAGATTCTAAGCCAGTATTTATCAATCTGTGGGTCATGACCGCTTTGGGGGTCCAATGACCCTTTCATGGGGATCGCCTAAGACTATTGGAAAACACAGATATTTACATTGTGGTTCATAACAGTATCATCATCACAGTTATGAAGTAGCAATGAAATAATTTTATGGTTGGGGTCACCACAACATGAGGAACTGTATTCAAGGGTCTCAGCATTAGGGAGGTTGAGAATCACTGCTCTAAGTCTATCCTTGACCATTTATATTTCTTCTCCCAGGGCCTCTGATCACCTATGTGATAGTGGTAATGACCTAATTTTATTCTTTTTGTGTGTATTCCTTTTTCAAAAATTGTGTGTGGCAGGGATGGGTAGCACAAGTGCCACAGCACATATATGGGGTCAAAAGATAATTTTGTGGAGTCAATTATCTCCCCCCATCTTTATGTGGGTTCCAGGATCCAAACTCATGTCATCAGGCTTGCAAATACCTTTACCTGCTGAGCCGCTTCCAGACCCTTTTTGTGTATTCTTTTAGTAGNGAAAAGCATGTTCAATAAATGTAGACTATCTTCAAAATATCCCCCAGGGCTTACAAGATGGCTCAGAGGGTAAATGTGCCTGTTGAACAACCCTGATGACCTGAGTTTGATCCACAACCCACAAAAGGCCAGATGCAATGCCTTGTGTCCATAATCCCAGCATCTGATGTGCGGGTGGAAAACAGAGAATGGAGCATGGCCCAGAAGTTCCCAGGTGAAGGAGAGAACCCACTGTAGAAAGTTGTCCTCTGACCTTCCTAAGCGCTCCATGTCTGCACATAGGCACATACTGTCCATAGACACACATGCAGTAACAACAAATAATAAAATACTGTAAATATTATACTGATGCGTGCCCTAAGATAATATAAAACCAGGGCTGAAGAGCTCACTAAGGAGTTGAGAGCATGTACTGCTCTTGGAGGGGACCCGAGTGAGATCCCCAGCACCCATATCAGTCTCCACCTGTACTCACATACACATACCCCCACGCACAGTCACACACAGACACATAAATCTTTTTAAAATATATAAAGGGGCTGGAGAGATGGCTCAATGATTATGAGTACTTGCTTCTCTTCTAGAGGTCCTGGGTTCAGTTCCCAGCATCCACACAGTAGCTCACAAACATCTATAATTCTGGTTCCAGGGTATCTGATACTCCATTCCGACCTCCTCAGGCACCAAACATGCATGTGGTATGTATACACACACACGCAGGTAAAACATTCACACACATAAAATAAATCCTTTAAATGGCATTAAAAACATAGAACACCATAATTACCTCACCAATTATGTTTTTAATAGCAGTGTAAAACAATATATCCAGTTTTTTGATTAGTTACTTTACCACTGCTGCAAAACAAAATCAAACTGACAGAACAACTGAAGGTATAAAGATCTCCTTCAGCTCAGTTTCAGGGGATTCAGCCCACCATAGTGGGGGGCATGGCAGAGCACCCCATCAGTGGCAAGGTGGAGATCACAGGGTGAAGGCTGTTCACATTGTAGTGGGCCAGGAAGCAGAAAGAGGGCATGAGAGAACCAGGGGCTTCAAAGACTGGTCCTTCATCCCCAAAAGTTTCCACAGCCTCCCAAAACAGGGCCACAAGCTGGGAACAAGCTTCAAAATATGAGCCCATGAGGGTCAGGATGAGGTTGAAACTACAATAGTTTTGGGTGAGACCCACTGTCTTCTCTCTTCTGTACAGAGTGCACTCAATGGAACCTGATTCTCAGACCTTGTGCCATCAGATGGGTACAAATGTGCCATGGAACCCATAAGGCATCTGCACAGGTACCTCGGCTCGCCCCAGTTCTGCCAAGTTCTTTGCATCCAAGACAAGGAGAAAGTTACTTTCACTCTAGAAAAGGAAATGCAATACTGAAAGTTCCTCTTCCTTTGAAAGTCACCTCCACTGGCTGGGACCTTGCTAAGGGAGAGAGCACGTCTTACTCATGTTCATATCTGTTCCTGGCACCTATGCCTCACCTAGCTACCCACTAAATGTTTGCCCAGTTGCCGAACTGGACAGAAACACCATGACTAAGGAAGTTCACACCCTAAAGCAAAGAAATAAAGTTGTTTGTGCCAATTCTCTTCATAAGATGGCTTTGAGTCTGACAATATTTTTGCTTGGCCCTTTCTAATCTTGTAAAATACGCGGAAATTCTTCTTCCCAAGTTAGAAATGCTTCTATTTTGCATTACTTAGGAGCTGTACAAACGTCAGCATTGTAAGTCAGTCTGAGATTTGTACTGACCTAATTACTGGAGTGTTAAGTTCACGGAATAAGCCCATAACAGACATTACTAATTGATCACAGCACTTTTTTTTTTACTAAACCATTAAAGGGCTCAGAACCCCACACACCCAGGCGCCACTAATAATTGATCAAAGCTGGTGCTTGAGGAGAACACATTTGCCATAAGATTGCTCAGACAAGTCAGTAAGTAGCATTACTGAGATGCTAGCCAGGGCTTATGATACTGGAGTTTTTTAGGTCAGTTCACTGAAATTAGAAACACAGATGGTGGTATGAACATCAGGCCAGAAGCCAGATGATTTAAACATTGGCTTTACCACTATGAGATCAGATGCAAGTCACCTGCAACTTCTTGAAGTGACAGATTCCATATGAATAAAATGGTATCCCGCATTTTTAATAATTATCATATGTATGAAAGTACTTTGTATGTAACAAATGCCTCTGAAGACATCACGGGTTATGATTTTACAATCTCAAAGGACTTTGAGACTATGATTTTTAAAGTGGGAGATATGTACACCGTAAAAAGGGGAAGAGGACAGGGCAGATGCCCCAAGGCACCAAAATAGATTATGGGCTGTGTCACTACACATCATGCTCCAATGAGCTAGTGCCGTGTTTTTATGATCAGTGGCAGGCAAATAAACTTACCTGGTTGGGGGTGACCACAACAGAAAGAATAACCCCATCGTCCTCCTCGGTGGCTCCTGGCGTCGGAACAAAAATGGGCTCTGAGGGGTAAAAGCCATCTTCTCTCCAAACCTGCAAGTCCCCCAACACACACAAAAGGCATCTGATGAAAGGTGAGGGGTGACTGGGAAGCGTTCTACAGCGGCTGTCACTCACAGCATAAATTGGGCTGTCAACAGGATGTTCCAACAGTGAACACAAGNCCAGGCTTACTGCATTGAATATGGGTAAGAGGGGCCTCTGCTGCCTCTAGAGCACCATCTAATATAATTTCCCATCAACCTGAAATATAGGGGTCACTACAGCCTTCACCCCATAATTACTCCAAAAATGACATCAATTTTACCATTAGTTTCCCAAGTTTTGGCTTTCCTTGAGATTTCTCACAGGAAACCATCCCCTTCCTTAAGTGATTCATGATTCTCAAACTTTAGGAAAATAGCTGAGCTGTTGTAATATTAAAGGAGCCAAAGAACTGCTGGGCTGCAGAGACAGCTCAGCAGTAAGAACACTGGCTGTTCTTCCAGGGGACCTGGGTTCAGTTCCCAGCACCCACACAACAGCCCACAATTTCCTGTAACCACAGCTCCAGGGGATCAGATGCCCTCATCTGACCTCCACAGATTCCTGCACACATGTGGTGCACATACACATAAAATAAACAGATGGTAAAATTTTTTGAGAAAAATAATACATCTGAGGAACTACTTTAAACAAAACAAAAATAATTCAAAGGGCAAAGCAAGTCTTTGAAAAAGTGAGAAAAGAGATTTTCCATTACCAACAGTGTCTTGTTCACCACGTCAACCTTAATCAGAGATTCCCCCACCAAATGCCGAAAACCACAGCCATAGAAGAAATTATACTGTTTGCCATTGAACCGGCCATAGTTGATCTGAGGAAATTCAATCCCTCCTTCTTCTACCAGGTCCTCATGGTGTAGATTTTCAGGAGAGCACCAGATCTAAGAGAGATCCCCGAAGGATTAACAGTGACTGCTTAATTCTTTTTATATTCTCTTAATTCTCTTTCATTTCTTCAGTGTAAGGGCACACTACTCTGTACGCTGTGACAGGATCTGAGAACTACAGTTCTACGTCATGTTTCACATTGTNCCCCTTTCCATAGTGTATGTGCACATGTAGATAACATTGTCAGGCTTTGTGACTGACGTCAAATGGCACAGGAGGCAGAGTGCTTCTGTATTCTGCCAAGAGCAAGGCATCCAGAGCTGCACAATAAAATTCTCGTAGGAAAAGCAGTGTCTCCAGAAGGTTGGGAAGGTCTGGTCAATCTTAAAAGCTCACATATTCCACAACCATTGGCAAGTTATATATCTGGCTCAGAGCAGAGAAGGTATAGCCAAACACGGTGTTCATTCATCCCACCCAGTTTCTGTGACTCTTGTGCAAACAAGTTTCTATGACCTCACCCAGTTCAGCCAAATATTATGAAACCTGCTGGGCATCAAACATTTGGAGAAGAGCCAAAGAGTAATGTCACTAAAATCCAGATCCTTAGTCTGGTGCACACTGGGAGCGTACCTTCCCATCACCCTGTTTCACAGCACTGGCTGAAGAATAGGACAGTGGACTAAGGTTCTTTCCCTCAGGGGCATCCACACTGACATCTAAAGGCAAAACAAATCTTCGAGGGAAAGATTTTGCCATTGAATTATAGACCTGTTCAGAAGAGAGAAAAAAACAGATGAGGGAAATGTCACTCCTAGGATAATAAACCAGTAACTTAAATTCAGTCATTACTAGAATTGTACAAATAATAATTCCAATTCATTCACTCAACAAATATTTATCGAGTGCCTACTGTAGGCTAAGTATTGTTTCAGACACTGGGAATGCAACACTGAACTTCATGAAATTTGTATTCTCGTGGTGGAATAGTAACTATAAAATTAAATATTTATTAATTAGCCTCAAATAAACAAGTGATTATAGAGTCAAAGGTCCTGCGGACTAGACTGTAACTAGAGAAGGTCCCTTTTTCATGTTTGCTGGTTCAGAAAAGGCCCAGCTTAGCAGGCTAAGATTGCTCAAACCCCATACATTCTTGAGAAGGTCAATTTCCGAGACTAACCCTTAGCTGGCTCCTAGACACTGAGTTCTTAGACAGCTGTATCTGATAAGAGAATGTGAAGCCTTGAATGACACTGTGTGGTCCATAAATAAAGTTCTTCAGTAGGAAAAAAAAAAAAGAAGATTAACATCTGAGTTCACCTAGGAGTCTAGAACTTCAGGACCCGAGGTTAGTTATGTTGGCTGGATTGCCTACATGACTGATTCCCAGTAAGACCCTGAACAACCAGATCTGTGAACTTCCCTGGAATATAACAGGTCACACATGGTGTCAGGACTAGTTCTTTATGTGTGTCCTATGCAACTACACTAGTGGAGAATCACTGCCAGCTCGAGCCTGGCTTCCTCCAGCTCCTTCTTTTTGTACTCACTGTGCTGTTACAATAAGTCTTGTGAGTTTTCCTCATGAACTGCTGATGCTATGGGTGATCAGAGGAACACGCCAAAATAGTCTGTATACTGAGATGGTGTTTAAGCAGAAGATGCAAAGGAAACATGCACAGTTCCTGTGACCATCTACCTTAAGCATACTTCTCTCTCTTGAAATACTNTAAGATGGAGAACAAACTATACCATTCCCTTGACCTCCATCCCCACAGTCACCTCCATCCNACACAGAAATGTTTTCACTGAGTAAAATATAATGCTGTTCTTTATTTGAAATTTTTGAAACCTTTAGAATATTATTCTCCAACTTTACAAAGGATTGGCTCTTTAAAAATTACTTTTTAGCCAGGTGGTGGTAGCACATGCCTTTAACCCCAGCACTCAGCAGACAGAGAGGCAGGCAGATCTCTTGAGTTTGAGGCCAGCCTGGTCTACAAAGTGAGTTCCAGGACAGCCAGGGCAACACAGATAAATCCTGTCTCAATAAAATAAAAATTACCTTTTGTCAACATCACTTTCTTTTAAAAAACCTTAGCTAAACAAAAAGACACTTAAGGTTGGGTCAGGTGACATGAACCAACCATTCCTTTGAGAAGAAGTAAAAGGAGAAAAATCTGGATAAAATGTTTAAAATAGGTATTTGGAGGCAACGATGAGCTAGAAAGGCCGGGAAGGACAATGAGGATGAGATTTAGGAGAGAAAGGAAACCTGCAGTGGACCAGGTGTTAGAGGCAATTCTTCCCCTCAGGACCTAATGAGATGCTCAACAACATTAGTCATTTGAGAAATGTAAATCAAAACCACAGATACCACTCCACACCCATTGGCATGGTTATCACTTTAAATAAAAAAACAAATATTGATGCAGGACAGTGGTTCAGTGGGTAAAAGCACTTGTCACACAGCATGAGGGCCTGAGTTTGAATTCCCAGAATCCATATAAAAGCCAGGTGAGGTGTTTGCATAGCACAAACATCTATAATGACCTAGCTTCTACTGGGAAATGAGAGGCAGAGACCGGCAGATTCCCAGAAATTGTGATCTCCTGCCTCAGGCCCCAAATTAGCTGGTATTACAGGCTTGAACCACCAGGCCCAGCTTAAACTTATTTTTTCTTTTGACACCAGGTCTCACTATGTATCCTCAGCTGGCCTGAAACTCACNATGTAAACAGACTGGCCTGTAACTTATAGAGACTCAACTGCCTCTACCTTCCAAGTGGCTGGGGTTAAAGGTATCTGCCACCATACCTAGTTTAAACACTTTTTAGATTCGGTTTGCCAATATTTTGTTGAGTATTTTTGCATCAATGTTCATGAGGGAGATTGGTCTGTAATTCTCTTTCTTTGTTGCATCTTTGTGTGGTTTGGGTATCAGGGTAACTGTAGCCTCATAAAAAGTTTGGTAATGTTCCATTTGTTTCTATTG
>LZPO01007961.1:375748-385753 GCA_001675575.1 Neotoma lepida
ATGGTGGCGCACGCCCTTAATCCCAGCACTCGGGAGGCAGAGGCAGGCGGATCTCTGTGAGTTCGAGACCAGCCTGGGCTACCAAGTGAGTTCCAGGAAAGGCGCAAAGCTACACAGAGAAACCCTGTCTGGAAAAACCAAAAAATAATAATAATAATAATAATAATAATAATAATAATAATAATAATGCCTGATATAGAGCCAGTGAGATGGCTCAGAATGTAAAGACATCTACTGTCAAGCCTAAAGGCCCAAGTTCAATCCCTGGGGCCCACATACTGGAAGGAGAGAACCCACTCCTGCAAGTTGTCCTCTGACCTCCATATATGTACCATGGTACACGAATACTCCCCGACACACACACGCACACACATTTACACAGAAGAAAAAAACTTTTTAAAAAGCCTATTAGTGTGATGGCACACACTTGTAACCCCAGCACCCGAGAGGTGGAGACAGTCAGCTCCCTGGATCTCACTAGCCTGTCAGCTTAGCTATCCAAATCATGTGACCCCCAGGTCCTAGTGAGAGACCCTGTCTCAAAAACTATTATGGACAGTTCTGAGCAACAACACCAGAGCTTGGCTTCTGCCTCCACATGAATGTACAGCTCCCACACACCCACGCACGTTCGCACACACAGGAAAGATTCTAATGATATAGATTTTGCCTGGTATTTGATGTGATAGTGGAAAGGCTTTATGAAAATGGGCTATTTCCAGGCCATTGAGAAGTAATCTGAATAGGCCCTATCAAGTGTCATGTGACACCATGTTGAANTTGGGAAGGAAAAATCCTGAATAAGGTCTTAAAGGGGGAAAAAAGAAAATACTATACGAAAATATTTATTTCTCCCCCCCCAAAAAAATTTTAGGTATTTGGGGTGTAATACAGAAATATAATAATTTCTATACTATAGAAATTACTCCAGTGTGTTAGATGGAAGCATTTCATGCCGAAGTGTGACAAGAGCCTCAGAACAGAGAGGCCGATGTGAGAAAGATGCTGTAATTAACCAAGCAAGTTCATTTCCTTATGTTGCTTTCCTAACCTTCTGAAAGAGGCCTGGGCCTGGGAAGGGCCAGGTCCCAGCTTTTACAGAAGAGATGATTTGCCAAATAGTGAAATTTACATGAAAGGAAATGCCCACGTTTTCTAGCATTTTGCTGCAAGTTCTCTCGTGCCTTGGAGACAGGCACCATTTGAGGCGGGTCTGAGGCGTGCCAGGGGCAGTCTCCTCCCTTTGCTACCTCCTTCCTCATTCCTCATGCCTCAGTCCTCTTCTGACAGACACTGCTGGATCCACACCCAGACTGCAAGCTCTCTGGGTCTCCATGCTCTCTGTATTCCCGGCTGCCTTCTCCAGCTGCTGACAGGGCTGCCTGCCACCTTCTACGCCTCCAGTGTCAGGAAGAGGAAAGAAGTCAGAGCTTCCAAATCACTTCCTCTTGGAGGGAACTATCTGGCCCAGGTAAGACATGTCCCTCTTTCTTTGGAAAGGCTGTCATGACAGTTAGAGAAAAATAAACTAAAATGCTATTGAGAGGAATTCTTCTCTCTCACCAAGACAGGAAGTCAGTGATGCCCTAAGGAATGGATGCAGGGAACGGGTTGTTTTCTCTACTAGATGTGGGAGAGTGTCACTCCAGGGCACAGATTCTGTTTATCTTTTGAAAAGTATTAAAGACCCTGGAGAGCTTNTCTTTCTCTTGACTGTTTTCCATATTACTGTAATGTACTGTGCTAGAAAAAAAAATTAAGGAGGAAAAAAATTTAATAGTCACCTAGTAGTTTATTGTAAAGTACATCACATGTATTCTTAAATAACATTCTTAGAGACAGCCGTCTAGCCTGAACACTCTACAGGTGTTTGTATATTTACAAAACTCTTTGCTGTTTGGCCCAATGGAAGAAAGCAGGATTCTTTGTGTTTTGTTTTCGTACTGTTGCAATGGTACACAGACTTCACTGTGAACTCTCTTCTGATACTCTCTTGTCCACTTGTACAAGATCTGAAAGGCAAGTGGATTCTAGGATTACTACAATCAGTTTTGGCTACCCTATGAACCACTCAGAATCTCTGCTTTGGAGCTATGAAACAAGCTTTTCTTTCAAGAAGTCTCAACTCCAAACCACTTCTGTCACAGCAAAAAAAGACCTAGTGCAAGATTGATAATCAATAAGACCTGCAGGAAGTCTTGGGCAGGTCTGTACTTGGATAATATTAGCATTCCCCAGGAAGACTTTATTTCACAAGGGAAGGGCTGAATAAAATTATCTCTAGTCAAAGAACAAAAACCAATGAGGATATCTTTAATCTCTGTACTTGTTGCCTATTTTCAGCTGACCAAATTCTATGACACACTCCTGCAGAATACCTTACCTCTCACCTGCAACGCTTTCCCAGTGCTGCTAACCAGGGTCTGACTCTTCCCTAGGACTCTCAAAACCCTCCATATTCTTCTGTTCACTGTAGGAGAGAACTACGTCACCCTCCACCCCACCCCCACCACATCACTGTTCCCCATCACACAGGTACCTTCCCCAGTGCCCTTCTCCNTCTGTTCAAATACGGAGCCTTCTTCAAAATTAACATTGACGCTCCTTTCACACACAATCATTCCAAGTATGTCAGTTTCATTTGATCCTTTTAGTCTATATTTAACAGTTGATTAAATANACCTGTCAATGATCTAATTTCCTGTTGTGTTCTGCCCCCATTGCTTCCACATTCCACGTACACACATTTGTAAGATGGCACAATTGTCAAGGGCTAACTGACTTACTGAACTGAAATGCCACCTGGCCAGTNAGGTGGCTCAACAGGTAAAAAGAGCTGCCTCAAAGCCTGCTGATTTGAGATTAATCCATGGAACCCATATACAGATGGAAGGAGAGAGTCGACTCCACAAAGTTGTCCCTGACCTCCACATGTATGCCATCATACACTCGTGCACACAAACTAAACACAGGTGTTTTGGGTTTGGTTTTGTTTGGGTTTTTTGTTTTTGTTTGTTTGTTTGTTTGTTTGTTTTGAGACAGGGCTTCACTATGTAGCGCTGGCTGTCCTTAAACTCACTATGTAAACTAGGGTGGACTTGAACTCACAAAGATCCACCTGCTTCTNTCTCCCAAGTGCTGGGATTAAAGGTGTGCACTGCTACACCTGGCTACAATAATGGTATTTTTAAAAAGAATGAAAATGCTGAGTGTTGATCTTGCTGCTGTCAAGACGACTTTCCCACCTGATTGTAGAGATTTAATCATGTAGCAGGGCCCTCTGTTCTGCCCACACCTATTCCACAAAACTAGAGTTCCACAGAGAGGGCAAATGGGGTCATAGTTACTCTTCAAGTTCAAGGTATTTTACTTTTAATACAATACTACATTTTAAACTCCTAGCAATTTAAAAATTCTGACTGAATACTACTCTATAGCTGTGTATTGCCTTCCAGTGGTTCTCACCCTTCCTGACGCTGTGACCCTTTAATACAGCTCCTCATGTTGTGGTGACCTCCAACCATAAAGTTATTTTTGTTGCTACTTCATAACTGTAATTTTGCTACTGTTATGAATCATAATGTAAATATCTGTGTTTTCTGATAGTCTTAGGTGACCCCTGTGAAAGGGTTGAGACCCACAGGTTGAGAACCACTACAAGAGGAAGTGCCTACTAGGACATTTGCCCCATATAAATGGCTCTTTCCTGGCAGCTTTAACTATAGCCTAGAATTGCAGAATGTTGGACTGGAAAAGACCTTAAAGCTTGACCTCCAGCTTCCTTGTTTTCCAAATGAGGAAACTAAGACCCCCCCAAAATTAAGTAACTTNCCCCAGGCAAAATTGGAACTCATGTGACCTAATTTTCATCATGATATTCTGCCATTGACTCTCTGTGGGCTAGTTTTCAAAGATTTATACCCTTTTTTGTTTTGAAGACCCAATTCTTGCTATATGCTCCTGGGAGGCTCTTTATGAGAATATTAGGTGAAGGCTGGAGAGATGACAAGGTTGGAAAAGTACTCCAGGACCTGTGTTCGATCTCCAGAACACAAGTTTAAAAAGCAAACAAAACTGAGTGGTGCAGTGAGCTCCTAACCTGGTGCTAAGGTGACAGAACCAGGTGAGTCCCTCATGGAGCTTGCTGACATGCAGTCTAGCCAGCAGGTGAATGCCAAGACACTGAGAGGTACTGTCTCAAAAAAAAAAAGGTGTGGCCAGCAAATAGGCTCAGAGGATAAGGGTGTCTACCACCAATTCTGGCCCCAGAAACGACTTCTGCACATTGTCCTCTGACCTTAGACATGTGGACACACACACACAAATAAATATTATTTCTTTACTTTTTAAAAGAATGGATGGTACTTCATGAATAATACCCACAATCGTCCTCTGATACACACACACACAGATGCATGTGCATGCAGGAACATTTACACACACACACATGTGCAAGAGACTATCAGATAAACTATTAGAAGAATATTCAAGGCATTCTTAGCCACTGAGAACTGTATGTCATAGATTAGAATTGAGGAAGCAAAGAAGCATGAGTGAGAAGGAATCAGAGAAAAACAGGGAGAGGAGTGAAGAGATTATACTTGTAGTCATGATGCATTGAGAGCTAAAGAAGTGGGGACAAAGTAAGTGAAAACCTCAAGGAAATACATAAAACAAAACAAATTAGAAAAAATAGAGTGAGAGTCTTACATTTGGATTGATCTGTTTTCAGGCTTTCCTTGTTTTCTTTCTTTCACTGAGTTTTAGAGGGAAGTTCAAGGTCTGCCCCCCAAAATACAATGTATTGGCTACACTACGACCCTAGTGATTTTTGAAAAACTTGGTTTGAACCTGTCTTTCTCCTACCCAAGGAGATCGACCTTTTCAGCCTGAGAAAACAAGACTTATTACCTGGCTCTCCTTCCCTGTTTTTTGTTAAAGGAACTACACTGCAAGTTCCTCTAAATTAAATTAGGCAAAATTGAAATAATGTAACAGAAAAGTAATGGTTTAACTTTATAAGTAATTGGAACTAATATGAGTATTTTCAGATTAAATACTTGGTCTAGCTGGGAGGTAGTGGTGCATGCCTTTAATCCCAGCACTCAGGGAGCAGAGGGAGGATCTCTGCGAGTTTGAGGCTAGCCTGGTCTACAAAGAGAATTCCAGGACAACCAGGACTATATAGTGAAACCTTGTCTTAAAAAAAACTAACTAAATAAATAAATAAATAAAATACTTGGTCTAGATTGGCATAATTTCAGAGCTGCTAGGCCAAGGGGGTTGTAAACTCTTTGCACTATTGCCAAGTGGAAGAAGACCTTACCCTAATGGGATTATCTGCCTCTACCACTATGGCATAAGTCAAGCTATTCCTTCCAGATTTCAGAAGCTCTCCCACTNAGCCCTAGCTCCAACCTTCCCCCTCCCTTTTTTTACATTGGGGAGGGGGGGGGACAGGAGTTAAGTTACCTAAGCTGATCTTGAACTCACTCTGAGTTACCCAAGCAGGCCTCCTGTCTCAACCACCCCTGTAACTGGGGTTACAGGCCTATGCCATCAGACTGGATTATAATGCTAGTATACATTTGATTACAGTGTGTGCATGTGCATGAGANAGGTGTGTGGGAGTCAGAGGACAATTCCTCTCCACCTTTATGTGGGTTCTGGGAATCGAACTCAGGTCTCCNGATATGGGTGGCAAGTGGCCAGAACCATCTCATCAGCCATATAATACTATTTTTCATCATAATTATTTTCTTTTTGCCTTTTTGAGACATGGTCCCACAAAACCCAGACTGGACTCTAATTCACTNTGTAGCTGAAGATAATCTTGAACCTCCTGTCTTCACCTTGAAGCCCAGGTCTTTACCTACTAAGTGTGATGACTGGTGTACACCAACACACCCAGGTTTCAATATGTTCAGATCTGATAACAATGTTATCAAGGCATTTAGGGGCATTGTTACTATTTGTGATATGAGCAATCTCTAAGTGTATAAGTACAAGTGAGATGCAAGAATACGGTATTAAGAGGGCCAAAGTACCGCCATGATAAGGTGTGAGGAGAAAGCACTCCACAAAGCATCGTTAATAATGCTGAGCAGGTGGATGGAAAGAAGGCATGCATCCACATCGATGGCTGTCAGTGTGTGCACCCTAAGAATGGCGCCTCCACACTATTACATTTTTTACCAAGGACAAAATAATCTTGGAAGTATGTGGGATCTTCAGAAAGACATCCTTTCTGAAAGCTGTGACTATATTTATGCTTTTTATGGTAAAATGATGGAAGCTCAAGCAAGCCTTGGTCTCCCAGCCTCCCTGCTCCTTGGCCCTTGACAAGGCTGCTCTTCTGTCCTTACTGAACTAATACCACTGNGGAAACTTCGCCAACATCACCACGAGGAGTATCTTACAACTCCAGCTCCTACAGCACCCGTCATACCTTGTCTCGCCCACTGGTTTCTGAGTCAGTGGAAGATGGGAGCTAAGTTTCATTCAGCTTCTAGCCCCAGCTGACTCATACTAGATGTTCNGTGATTAAATGGTAAACGAAGAGTGTTTGGTTTGTTTCNGTGTTATTATTGTAATTTTTGAAGGGCAGAGCCTCGCGGGTGCCTGCCAAGCTCTCCAACATAGAGCCACATCCCTAACCTCTATTTTTTTGAGACAGGGTCCCACTATGTGGCCCAAGGAGGACTCTCTCTAATTCATGATCCTATAGCTTTGGCTTCTCAATGGTGGGAATACAGACATGTACCACCAGACCCACTTAGGAGTGGTAAATTAATAAATTATTTATTTATTTTATGTATATGGATGTTTTGCCTACATGTAAGACTGCTGCCTGTGGAGGCCAGGAGAAGACATCAGATCCCCTNGAACTGGAGTTATGGATGGTTGTGAGCCACTATGTGGGTGATGAGAATGGACCTGAGTCCTCTTGAAGAGCAGCCAGTGCTCTTAACCACTGAGCTGTCTCTCCAGCCATAAGAGTAGTATTTTTAGGATAACTGAGTCCTTCTCTAAGGTCATTCAATCAATGACTAATTAAATACTCACTATAGTAAATACTAGTAATTTAAAAATACAAATTTTGACCACAGTGTTTGCTCTATTCCAAGCAAACTACTTTTGAAAAGTATGGGCTGGGNAGTGGTGGCACACACCTTTAATCTCAGCACTCAGGAGGCAGAGGCAGGCAGATTTCTGTGAGTTCAAGGCTAGCCTAGTCTACAGAGTGAGTTTCAGGACATCCAGGACTATACAGAGAAACCCTGCCTAAAAAAAACAAAAACAAAAAAGAAAGATGTGAACATTATATAAAAGAAGACAACATAAGCCATTAATTAACTAATAATGAATCAAAAGAGAGACTCACCCTTTACTCCTCTGGTCCCCTTCCTCCTGCAAATCATCTCCCTCCTACTTTTCATAGTTTTTAAATCTAGACTCTGCATCTGAGAGAAAATATCTTATACTTGCCATTCTGAGTCTGGCTTATTTCATTTAAGATGGTGACTTCCGGTTCCAACCATTTTCCCATCAAGTAATGTAATTCATCCTTTATGGCTGAGTAATATTCTGTTGTGTAAATATGTATCTTTATCCATTCATCTGCTGGTGGGCACCAACTGATTCTATAACTTGGCCCTTGTGAACAGTGCCCTGTTAACACAGATATGCAGGTATCATGTGTGTGGCTTTGACTTATTTGGAGTGATATACCAAGATAATATGATAATTCTATTTTTTGTTTTTTGAGCNACCTCCATTTTGATTTCCATAGAGGTTAAAATAAGCTACATTTCTACCAGGAATGTAGAAGNGTTCCTCTTTCTCTACATCCTTGCCAGCTTTTGTTAGGGATTTCTTTTTTGTTTTGTTTTGTTTTTGTGTTTTCTTGATGATAGGTATTCTGACTGGGGTGAAATGGAAACTCAATGTAATTTCTATAAGATTTATTTTTTATTGTTTTCAATTATGTGTGTGCTTCTGCATCTGTGGAGGGGTATGTACACATGAGTATAAGTTCCCATGGAGACCAGAGACATCAAATCACCTGGAGCTGGTGATTATAGGCAACTACAGGCAATCGTGAGCTGCCTGAAGTAGGTGCTGGGAACTGAACTCAGATCCTCTGCAAGAGCAGTACATGCTCTCAACCAATGAGCCATCTCTCCAGCTCCTCAATGTATTTTTAATTTGTGTTTCCCTGGGAGCTAAAGGTGTGAACCTTTTTTTCATGCATTTAACAGCCGTTTGTACTTCTTTTGAAAACTGTATGTTCAGTTCCTTTACCAGTTTGATTAGAATATAAAATATATTTAATAACTATTTACATTTGGATATAAGGAACTGAACCTAGGTCAAACTGTTAAAACATCTACCATGTAACAAATACTTTAGTTTAGCTTTATTAGAATTAAGTCTTCACCTGAGTTTTAGTTTCCTTCTTCTACTATAAGTACTTGGTCTCAGATTATGCTAAAAACATTTCATGAGTTCTTAAGAGCACAGATTTATAAATACTCCCCTAAATACTACCGTTTTTGTCAGTTTTCTATAGCTATAACAGAATACCTAAAACTAGACAATTTAGAGGCAGGGATTGGGGGGCAGCAGTGGAAGTGGGGGAGGCAGAAAGAGAGACAGAGAGAGAGACTTAAAAGTAATAAATACAGATGGTCTGTAACCATTTGTAACTAGAGCTCCAGGGGTCACACACACACACACACACACACACACACACACNAGAGAGAGAGAGAGAGAGANAGAGAGAGAGAGAGAGAGAGAGAGANAGAGAGAGACAGAGANAGANANAGANANAGAGAGAGAGANANAGAGANAGAGAGAGAGAGAGAGAGTTGAAATAAATCTTTTTCAAGTGCCCTCTCATGAGAAAAGGCACTAATCCATTCCTTCCTGTGGGCTCCACTTTAATTATCCAAACACCTCCACAAAGCCTCACCTCCAGCGCTGACATACAGAGACCGAGTCTCAACTCGAGTCTTGGTGGCTACAAACCATAAAAACAATTAACAGCTGTGACTCAGTCACAGTCCTGGGAGCTCCATCCGTTCACAGCCCTCAACCGCAGGAGACACCAGCTGCCTTCTAGAACATTCCTGTGGTGTAGGGGAAGTTTGAAGTTTTCCCCTGAAGGTGCCATATTTGAGTCTGAAATGAGACTACATTCAATAGATTATGAGGAGCAAAGGCTACAAGANATTGTTAACGCGCACAAGGACCTGAGCTACACGAAACATTAAAACACACGAAGCCAGAGAGGTGAAGTTTGGATACATTCCTCAGAGAGGAAGTAGAAGCAAGGTTTGCAGGTGGCTTTAAGGAGTGTTGAATTACTGTTGGGGGAGGGTGGCCCCAGAGTCAGATGGGGACGTGGTGGCACGNACTTGGAATCCCAACACTCAAGCGGCTGAGGCACGATTGTGATTTCAACCGGACCCCGTCTCAAAAGAGAAAAAACAAAAAACTAAACGATTGAAGGTTAATTGTGTTCCTCTTCAGTGGACCCGCCTTCAGGAGATANCGAACTGCAGAGAAGTCTCTTCCCTACGTTAGGAGAGGAAGGGATCCAGAGCACCTGCCAGGACAGTAGGAGGGAGCCGAGAGTCCCTGAGGATGCTGCCTTCATGTAGCCTGCTAGTTTCACATTAATGTACATGCAGGAAACTCATTAAATTAGAATGGTTATTAAAAGCCGAGGACGCAGTTGGTTGTTGAGGCACGGCCTTAGGGAGCAATCTTACTGCATAGCCTTGAACTCCAGATCCTTCTGACTCAACCTCAAAAGTGCTGTCAAAACAAAATCCATCAATTTTATAGAGTGCTTTTGTGTTCCTTATTAATACAATAAGCAACAAGATCTATTAGGGTAATTTCAAAATGATAAAGAGCCTAAAACACATTTCAAGACTCCTGGTAGCAACGGTAGCTGATAATATGAGCATTTCTATTAGCAGCAGGGTCAGGGCACTG
>LZPO01007961.1:402140-416026 GCA_001675575.1 Neotoma lepida
TGATTCTCTTGACTCAGCCTCACAGATCCAGGATGACAGGCCTGATCTGCCATCCCCACCTTACTTAGAATGAAACCTGCTGTAGGTGGGTTAATGCCTCAACTTAAGTAAAGCAACAGCACAACCTCAGACTTCTGCCTTTCCAGGCATCCAATTANACTTACAATTAATTAGCTTAGAACTTAGATTTTTAGAGACAGGGTTTCACTATGTAGCCTTGGCTGGCCTGAAATTTGTAATGTAGACCAGGCTAGCCTTGAACTCACAATGATCTGCCTGCCTCTGCCTCCTGAGTGCCAGAATTGAAGATGTGAGCCACCATGCCTGGCTTATCAGAAAAAAACCTTTGTATTTCCAATGCTCAAATTCTGACCCTTGAACCTGAAGCCCATGNCCCAGGGTCAGGCCACTAAGATCAGACAAACCAGNGATCTCAGTCTTGCCTGTCAAATGTCTGATTTCTTCTTCTCAACTTATAGAATATCCCATTGGTCTATGCTGCTGGGCATAAGGGCTCCTGAAGAAATATGAACACCCCACCCCCATTTTGAAAGTAAGTTTATTCCTCCTTACAATGAAGGAAAGGAATGGTTTATTTTTTTCATTTTTTGTGTTTATGTGTAGTGTTCATATGTGTGTTTGCCTGTGTGTGGGCACACAAGTGTGTTGATGCGTGTGTGTGTGTACGCACATGTATTTGGAGGCCTGAGGTGGATGTTAAGAACCATCCTCCATAGCTCTTCCACCTTACTCACTGAGGCAGGGTCTCTCAATCAAACCCAGAGCTCATCAATATGGCTTGCTCTGGAGATCCCATTTCATCCTTCCAAGGCTGGAATTGCAAGTACGCCACATAGTTCTGGGGATTCAAACTCCAGTCCTCCATTTGCAAGACAAATATTTTTAAAAATTCCGGCTGACCNTGAACTCACTATTTAGGCCAAGGATCCTCCTGCCTCAGTCTGCATACACAGGCATGCAAACCCATGCCTACCCAGTAGACTNTGTGATAGTTATTTTTAGTTGTCAACATCTGGAATCTACAATCTACAATCCATAAANGTAGAACACGCCTGTCAGATTTTTTGCTCATTTTTGAAGTGGTGAATCCACTTCTAGTCTGGACCTTTGATGTGGGAAGACACACATTTTTTGATCCAAATGAGGCAGGAAAACATGTGTATGGGGGGCCCAATTACTCAAGGTCAGANAATCTGAGCTTGCTTTACCCAGCAGGGCTGCATAATGAGATGAAGGGTCTACACTTGGCTGTACNTTGTGCNCCCTCCTGAAGCTATCTTGTGTATCTGTCTCTCTTATTGTCTCCTTCTATCTTTCTATCTAATACTCCCTCACTCCTCTCTCCTCCCCCCAAGAACCCTTCAACAGGTCGGAGCTGGACTCTGACAGACTCCCAAGCATGTGTCTTTAATCTGGATCTTGAGGCATGAAGACACCTTTAATCTGGGCCACACCTTCTGCTGGAAGCCTGTATGAGGACATGGAAGAAGGAAGCTTTTGCTCTTTGCCTGCTTACTCTCCATTCCTTCCCTGGCATTAGAGCCTACTTCTTTGGGATTCCAGTGTCTACTGAAGACCAGCTAAGACATCCAGCCTCATAGACTGAGCAACTTCTGGACTCTTGGACTTCCAATTCATAGCCAGCCATTATTGGATTAGCTAGACCACAGCCTATAAGTCATTCTAACAAATCCCCTTTATATATGTGTGTGTATATATACATAATATGTTATATGGAGAGAGAGAGAGAATCATTCTACTCTGACTAATAGACTCTGGAACTTTGAGACAGATTATTACTAACTAGCTCTACTGACTATTCATTAGCAGTCACACAATCTCAACTCTGTCCCTTTCCTTAAGAGTACAGAACTAATTCATTCCAAATCATCTCCCCAGAAGAGTTTTGCTATATCTCTGGGTCCTTGTCTTTCTCACTTTTCCTTTACAATTGGCTATCACAACATTCCTTGTTATTAACACTGTTGACACACAGAGAGGAAGTTCCAAACAGAATGGAACACCTGGCATGGCTGCTGCAGTTGGCTCAGTGCCAACTTTGCTTCTGCTCACTGTCTGCAGCTACTAAATCGAGCAACAGGTGTGGGGATTCCCAATGTCGTGGGAATGACCCAAAGAGAAAGCTGTGTTCACATCAGGCAGCTCCACTCTCCTGTGACTAATATTTTTTCATAAGCTCTACTGACTCACTTCTCTATTTAAGACATTTATTGACCGATATAGTCATATAGTATAACACTCAATGCCAACAGAGCATGGAGGTAGGGCGCACACCTTTAATCTCAGCACTTGGGATGCAAAGGAGGGCAGATCTCTGAAGTTCAAGGCCAGCCTNGTCTACAGAACAAGTTCCAGGACAGCCAGGGCTACACAGAGAAACCCTGTCTCAAAAAAAACAAACAAACGAAAGCAAACACTTAATGTTATCAGAATCCATTTTCACTTTGGACAATGCTGAAATTACAAGAGAGCCAGAGAAAAGCTTCTTTCTCCTCCTCTGCTTTATCTTTTTGGTTTGTTTTTGTTGTTGAGATGGTCTCACTATGTAGTGCAGGCTGGTTTCAAACTTGTAGTTTTTGTCTCTGTCTCCCAGGTGCTGGGATTATAGGCATGTGCCACCACATCATGCTAAGGCTGCTCTTATGTGTTAGTTACAATAGATGTGTTTTTATGTGTTTGCACGTGTGTGTNTCTGGTGCCCTCTTCTGGCTTCCAAGGGCACTGTCCATATATATGGAGATATATATGGAGATATAGATATATATGGAGATATAGATAGATAGTTGATAGATGGATGAGAGAGCATGTGTATGTCTATCTGGTGCCCTCTTCTGGCCTCCATAGGCACTAGTTTGCATGCATACACACATTCAAGCAAAACTCATATACACAAAATAACCAATAACTGCACCAGGTCCTCGCATATGTGTTGTGACTATTACCTTGGTGTTTTTGAGACTCCTAACAGTGGGAGCAGGTCTATCTCTGACTCTTGCCTGCTCCTGAGACTCTTATCCTCCTATTGGGTTGCCTTGTCTAACCTTGATATGAGGGCTTTCACCTTGCCTTATTGTACCTTGTTTTTTTCCTGTTTGGGTGTTGTCTCTTGGAGGCCTGCTGCTTTCTGAAGAGGAAACAGAGGGGGAGTGGATCTGGGGGAGAGGGGAGATGGGGAGCTAGGAAGAGTGGAGGGAGGGGAAACTGTGGTTGGGATGTATTGTATGAGAAGAATCTATTTCCTATTTTTAAAAAAAGTTTGAAAAAAAAAGACCTGGTTTAGAGACAGAAAAATGGCTCAGCAGGGGACAGTGCTTGATACTGAACCTGATGACCTGGGTTGGGTCCCCAAAGCTCACATAGTGAGAAGAGCTGACTCCTGCAGGATGCCTTCTTACCTTCACAGGAGTATGGCCCTCCCTCCATCCAAACGCACCCAAAATAAAGTGCTTAAGAGTTCTTTTCAGGCTCGCCTTGTAGTTAAGTCACTGTGTGCCTAAGAAGACATCATTACTATTTATCACTGTCACTTCCCCGCCAGCTTGGCGGCCAGGAAAGAATCGCTAACAGCATTTCTGCCATCAGCTTTCCTTTGGGCTTTGCATCAGGCACAGCTCACTGGATTTACTGTTACCAGTTTGCTTTCAGCTTTGTCATCATTTTGAAGCCCTGCCATTGGATCACCTTCAACCTTCCAATCGGTCACCACCAACTGTGGAGCCTTAGCAGACCACAAGGCCATTGCTGGCTCACTTTGAATCTGGTCACAGAAGGATGGAAAACAACAGAGGCAGCTGGCAGGCTTTCCACCACAGTGCTTGAATCTGCCTTCTTAGCTTATTATGATCATTACATTTATTACTTGTTTGTATATATACTTGTATATATTACTTGTCGCTGAAGCAGTTTGAAAGATAAACAAAGGATCACTTCTCCCTCTACCCTGTGGGACCTGATGCTCAAATTCCGGTTGTTCTGCTTAGCAGTTAAATAACCCTCACCTGCAGAGCCTTCTTGTCCACCTGATTTTTAATTCTATTTTCTTTTTGGGGGGTGTGGTTCATGTGTGTCACGGTACATCTGCCGATACAAAGGGAGTCATCCTTTTACTGTGTGAATTCCTGGGATCAAACTCGGGCTATCAGGCTTGGTAGCAAGTGCCTTTACCTGCTGAGCCACCTTGCCAGTCTCTCTACTTTTCCAATTCCCTACCGTACTGTCTAAGGTATTACTAACCACATATCATGTCACCTGACATATTGATACATGCTGCAAATGGTGCCTGGAAATCAGATGGCACTTTCACTTAAACACTTCCCAGCCTTGCTGCCCAGCAAGTTCCCAGGGAGTGCAATGTAGTTTTAGTACTCATCAGACCTTAGAGTCAGTGCAGCTAGAACATGAGGTTTAGAAGGCTTGGCACTCACAGAACACCCTAGTACTAACACAGTCCTAATACCTACTACTCAATCTTCATATTCTATTCATACTTAAACTGCCTGTTTCTGCCTATCACGTAAGTCCTTTTTATATTGTGGCATTCTATGTGAATTACTTATTTGCTAAGCCACACAAGTTAAAACTCAGCTCTGATTCAGAGCTGTGGATGCAACACTTTTAGTTACTTTTCTTTTTTGGGGAGGGTGGTAGGGGGTTATTAATAATCTTACTATGTAGCCCAAGCTGGCTTGGAACTTACTGTGGTTGATGCTGGCCTCAGACTCACACCAATCCTCCTCCNTCAGCCTCCCAGAGGGCTTGGATTACAGACATGTAATCCCATATAACCTGTAAACCAACATACCTGGCACAACACAGTTTTTGTTTTGGGGAGTGGGTGTCTATAGACATGGTTTCTTTGTGTAGCCCGGGCTGTCCTGCAATTAGCTTTGTAGACCAGGCCAGCCTTGAACTCACAGAGCTCCACCTTCCAATTGCTGGGATTAAAGATGTGTGCCACCAATGCCCAATGCATAACAGAGTTTTTTGTTTTGNTTTGGTTTTTGAGACAGGGTTTCTCTGTGTAGCCCTGGCTATCCTGGAACTCACTCTGTAGACCAGGGTGGCCTTGAACTCACAGAGATCTGCCTGCCTCTGCCTCCTCCTGAGTGCTGGACATAACAGTTTTAATGACTAAAACTAGAGCCAGGCAAGGCAATATACAACTCGAGGCTCGACAGAATGGCTTGAGACCAGGATTTTGATGCTAACCTGAGCAAGAAACTAAGACACCATCTCAAATTAAAAGAAAACAAGTGAGTTTTGTGGTTCACAACTATAACCCTAGCACTTGACACCTATAACTCCAGCACTCANGAGGCAAAGAGTGCCATAAGTTTGAGGCCAGCCTGGTCTACCTATAGAGTTCCAGATCTGATTAAGCCTATAAGACTCTATCTCAAACCAACAAACAGCTAACCAAAAAACCAGACACTAGGGAATACTAGCACATAAAAAAGTACAATGTATATTCATTATATAATATTTTATTTAAAAATTTTGCTTTTTCAGAGTCTAATTTCTCATTAGCGATTCCGACGGTGGGAAAAACACTTTACTACTCAGTCTTTTATTTGTGGACAGCTTATTTCTGCACAAGGGATACTTATCTGAAGAGTAAGCCTGTTTGGAATCTGTCATATTTTGACCCACCTACAAAGGAGAACTCCCTAAACTGAACTTTAAATTCACCTTTCCTCGAATTCCTTCCTAAGACTTAAAAAAAGTCAGTAATTTGAGACATCAGCATCTCCAGATTTGAAGTTCCCTAGATGCTCAACAGCTGGTGTCAACTGAACAGAGTGGGAGGTTCCAAATGGACTACTTTCCAATTTCATGCAGTCTACGACTCATGAATGAACAGTCCTCCTTCCCAGTCCAAGGAGAGANGTCTCCTTTTATCCCAANAGGAGAAAGCTGAACTNTCAAGTAGTTAAAGGCAACATGAGCTCATGAAATGTGTAGTTACACCGTGAGTCTTGTGAGCAGGCAGCCACCAAATCAGTGGACGATGGAACCAGGCTCATNACTANNTGAACCTAACTCCTCTCAAAACTTTTCCTTAACAAATAAATTCTGAAAATAACCATGTCATTAGAAGAAATTCTGCCCACCAATGGATTATCCTTCATTTTCCCCTCATTGTGAGCTGAATGGCATTGACAGAGCAGAGGCAAAGAGGCATACAATCTAAGGTGTTGCACCCAAGAGGTCAGAGCTTCCACAGCATGGCAACCGCTCTNCAGATGCCTACATCGTGGTAGTTGAAATAGCAAAGCCCAGCAAAGGTCAAAGCCGAGAGTGCCAAGAGGCCTGCCTTGACAGCCTTCTGTGCTGCGTCCCCATGAACGTAGTCAGTCACCACTTGTCCAAGGCCCCTAAAGAGAAGAAAGTCACAGCACAGGGCAGTTAGAGGACATACAGACAAGTCATGACCCCACTCACCCAAAGAGTCAGACTCAAAACACAAAGTCTTTATCTGTAACTCCAATAACTGTTTGCCTCTTCTAGGGATTCCGTGTGACTACGTCACAGATGGAATTATTTCTATGCTTGAGATAACTAGTCAAAGCAACTCATGATAAAAAAAACAAACAAACAAGCAAACAAAAAACTAACAGTGGAAACCAAAATACAATCAAGAGTTGCTAATATGTAATAAAAAGAGCTCATCCTGTGGACTTCATTTCCAGAGCCCTTATACAGTAACTAAATGCTCCTCTATCTATAAAATCTTTTACAGTCTCCCCTCCTGCAGAGTTTACTAAGCAGGTATTGTATGCCAGAACATGTCANGAATGCTAAGGGTACAATAGGTAACAGATGCTCCCTCTGTGTAGAAACAGACATTCTAGTGAAACAGAAGAAGATAAATAACTACATAAGCAGTGTGAGGAAATGCCTTAGAAAGGGTGACTTGAAAGAGAGGAACGCCCAAACAGAAGTGACAAGGACCCTGGCATCTCTGAGGAGCAGTAAGGAAGTTAATGAGGCTGGAGTCCGTGAGTCAAGTAAAAATTACAGCAAAGCCGGGCGGACTGCAGTGTCCAAAGGAAACACTCACCAGGTTTTCAGCACCAAGTATCCTGAATAAGTTGTGACCTGACTTTACTATTTCTACAGCAGTTGGCTTTGATTCTGTGGGGGGTTTTTTGTTGCTTTTCTTTAAGACAACATTTCTCTGTGTAGCCCTGGCTGTCCTGGAACTCACTCTGTAGACCACACTGGCCTTGAACCCTGAGATCCACCTGCCTCTGCCTCCTGAGTGCTGGATTAAAGGTGTGCGCCACCACGGCTGGCAAATTTCACCTTTTTAAGAGTTTACCAGGGGCTGGAGAGGTGGCTCAGAGGTTAAGAGTTCAATTCCCAGCAACCACATGGTGGCTCACAACCATCTGTAATGAGATCTGGCGCCCTCTTCTGTATACATAATAAATAAATCTTAAAAAAAAAAAAAAAAGTTTACCATTCAGTTTGTTAGTCCAGTCAGAGTTGTGAACTATCATCAGTAATTCTAGAACATTTTCACACACTCAAAAAGAAGCACTAGCCATTAGCCCACTCACTACCCAATCACTGATTTGCTTCTTTCTATAGATTTGCCTATTCTGGCATTTCATACAAATAAGACCATGCAGGACATTCCCTTTGTGTCATACTTCCTTATTTAGCATGCTTATTTTGCTCTCAATGCTCATCTATACTTCAGCACACCTCAGTACTCCACTCCTTTATGTGGCTGAATAATACTCTATATTCTATTTTGGCCACAGGGATAGTTTTCACTTTTAACTAATTTAAGTAATGTGCTATGACATTCTTGTGTGTTTTAATGCAGACACATTTTGTTTTCTTTTTTGTTGTTACGGTTTTGTTTTTTGAAATGAGATCTTGCTATGTATCCCAAGCTGGCCTCAAATTTGCTATGTTGCTAAGTAGGAGGCAGAGAAAGAGCATTGGGAATGGTGACAGCCTAGACCACCTACTAAGTTCCGGGTCAGCCAGGGCTGCGGAGTGAAACCCCATCTCAAAAAAGAGTACAGGAGAAAGTCTAGACTTGATGACACAGGTCTGTGACCCCCGTACTTGGAAGGTGAGGCAGCAGGTTCAGGAGTTCAATGTCATTCTTGGCTCAAGAGACCCTGACTCAAAAAAAAGGATCCAGGAGGAACAGATTGGGGAGACAACCAGGAACTCAGCTTTACAAACACTATACTCAAACTGCCTGTGAAGGACACATGCAGGGCATGGGGTTGTGGGGGTTTGAATGAAAATGACCCCCACAGGCTCATATATTTGAATACTTGGTCCCCAATTGGTGGAACTCTTTGGGAAGGATTAGGGGGTGTGGCCTTGCTGGGGGTGTCACTGGGGGTGCCTTTGAGGTTTCAAAAGACTCTCACCATTCCCAATGCTCTTTCTCTGCCTCCTACTTTTGGATCAAGATGTGAGCTCTCAGCTATGGCTCCAGAGCCATACTTGCCTGCCTGTCGTCATGGACTCGCCCTCTGAAACTGTAAGCCCCGAATAAAGTCTTGGTCATAATGTCTCTTCACAGCAATAGAAAAGTAGTTAAGACAGAAGTATACATATGGAATCCCAGCACTTGAAGCTGAGTCAAGACATTTTCAAGTTTAAGGCCAGCCTGAGCTACCTGACTCAAAAAAACTTAAATATTAATAAACTACCCACATACCCAGATTTATTTGACCACTGCTAGTTGTTTATATGTTTTTAAGTTTTCTAGAAGTCTTGAGAATTTCAATCAATGTTTTCTTCATAAGCAAACAAACAGGCTTGCAGCAAACGGACCAAGCAGACAATGCAGAGGGACTGTTGTACTTGCCAGTGACTGTGCAGGGTGAGGGCTGCAGCCAGGGAGTAGTCCACTGCAGAGCACGGACTCAAGTACCCAGCTGGAAGCAGGCCCAAGAGCAAAACACTGACAACCCTCTCGCTAGTCCAGTGGACAGATGCAGCCTTGGAACCAGCTACAAAAAAGAAGAGATTCACAGAATTGAGAAAGAACAAACACTTCAACCAACCACATGACTACTCAAACAGTCAGAATAATAAATAGTATACACANCAGACCCATCTTGAACACAGAATCAGATGGCATAGCCTTTGTGTCTCTGAGCACAAGACACACTTTTTTACAGGCAAGAAGGCAGGCTAAGTATATGTGGAATTAAGGCAGTCTTGGACTTCAGTGAAACAGGTATCTTATGAATGCAATTTAGTGATCACTAATGGACCTCTGTAGAAGGTTTTGTCCGGTCCTGCCCNGCTCCNATGGCTGCTCAGACTCAAGCAAACATACAGAGGCTTATATTATTTTTAAACTATGGCCTAATGGCTCAGGCTTTTTATTAGCTAGCTCTTACATCTTAAATTAACCCATTTCTATAAATCTATACTTGCCACGTGGCCTGTGGCTTACCAGTACTGTTACATCTTGCTTCTTTTGGCGGTGGCTAGCAGCGTCTCTCAGCTCTGCTTTCTTCTTTCTCTCTCTCTCTAGTTAGATTGTCCCACCTGACCTTATTCTGCCTCACCATTGGCCAACAGCTTTATTTATCAACCAATCAGAGCAGCACATATTCACAGAACAACATCCCCATCATTTCTCCTTTTCTTTCTATTTAAAAGGAAGGTTTTAACTTTAACATAGTAAAATTACATAATAGAATAGTTATCAAGTAAGAATTACTATTACAATATCTAGTCTATTTGTATTTTGTAAAGTTGAAAATATTTTACCATCTATCCTATATTTGAGTCTAAAGTTTTATATCTAATTTATCTTTTATCATAACTAAGGAAAACTATAACTATCTAGTCTTCAACCACACCAAAAACCTCAGAAGGATATAATATTACCTAAGTAAACAGGAAGAGCATTGTAANCAACTTCCAAAAAATCTAGAATGACAGAGACAGTTGGCTACCTGGACAGTTACCCAAGGTTCCTCTGTAACGTTGGGGCCACCATCTTTAGCCTATAAGCCCAGAGTTTTTTTGTCATTTTTTTTGTGTATCCTGTAGAATGTCTTGTAGTCTCCTCTGCGAAGCAGGAACTTGAAGGACCATCTTGTCTTGTAAAATTTAACAGTTACCTTTCTATGGGTCCTATATGTCCAGTTTATGTAACATTTTTTTAAGCAGTCCAGGCAAGAACAGCCTCTTGCCCAAATGGCTATTTTTGCAAAGAAGAAGATAAACTCCATATGGAGTATCTTCGACGCCCATCTTTCTCTTTTAAGTAAATCGGTGCTGCCAGGAGCAGTCGTGTCTCACTGTCCAGAAAGTCAAAGTTTTTAAAACATTTTAAATGCTGTATTTTGTAGGTCTTTGAAGTATTTGAAGATTACCTCCCTAATATAAATATATCTATGTATACCTAAAAAACTTAACTAACATGACTATAAGTTTGATTATCATAGAAGACTAATTATTAATCCGTATTTCTTAATTATCTATTACAATTTAAACGAGTTACATAAATATAATACCTTAAACAAGAGTAGAAATATATATATAGTATAACAAAATTAACTTTATATCAATAAACTAAAATCTATACCAATATAAAACATTTTAAACAAGTTGTTCTTTAAAAGTAGGTTTTTAAACTTACTCTTTTATCCTATCATATCTATATCCTATATTTTTAAATCATATCTTCCTTTCTTTTAGAAAGAGATTGACTATGACCTGATGGGAATGTCTTTCTAAAAATGTGTTGCTCTGATTGGTTGATAAATAAAGCTGTTTGGCCAATGGNGAGGCAGAATAAGGTTAGGCAGGACATTCAAACCAGGGGAAGAGAAGCAGAGAGCAGAGCAGGGGCAGACGCCATTCCGCCATCTAGAAAGCAGCAGCATGTAACGGCACACAGGTAAAGCCACGTGGAACACGTGGCGACAGAGATTTATAAAATGGGTTAATTTAAGATGTAAGAGCTAGCTAGCGAGAAGCCTGCCAGGGCCATAGTTTAAAAATGATNTAAGCCTCTGTGTGTTTATTTGGGTCTAAGTGGGCCGTGGGAGCGGGCGGGGAAACCGGACAAACTTTCGTCTACAATGACCAGTAACAAATTGTTACTGGTCATAACCTAAACAAAGACAAACATCCATAATCCATTTTTGGGGAATGTGGGCATAGTTTTTTAGGCTACTTCTTGTTGATAAAGGGGGCACTGTATTCTTATGAGGATCCTGAGAAAATCTGAGATAATGTTTAAGTACTGGGAAGACCAGCTATAACCTTTGTGGACAGGTACCATTTGTTAAGGTTCAGGAGGTCTAGCTTGATCAAATCTGATCCATCTTAACCTGGAACAAATCCATAGTCTTTTGCTTCCTGTGGAAACAAAAGCAGAGCTTCCTTTCCAAAGCAACATATCCTTAGATCCAAATTTTGAAGTCAAGATACCTTTAAAATATACATATTGATTTAACTTAGCAGCTTTTACAATCAGATGTCTCTCTGCAGTTAAAAATCCCAAAGACAACACAATCCAGATTCTCTGTGTAATATCCATCTTTATGTGGCTTATTATATTACTTTTACTGTCTCTTTAAAGACTTTATTTTTTTAAAACTTTTTATTTTTTATATAACTGTCTATTTTTTTTTCTCTTTTAAATCTATGTACATTTTTACATACATAGTAAACTGTTTAGAGGTTATTTTATCTGAATCTGTTTTATTGTGAATCTATATTTCTTTTCTGACCAGGAGAGACTTTAAATTGCTAAACTGCATGGCTAGGACTTAAGAACTGGGGAGGATCGAAAGGTAAAAAATAAAAACCAAGATGCTTTACAAATACCCATCTCAGCAGCCAGGCATGACAGCCCCAAGGCAGCTGAGGCAGGAGGACTGTGCCAGTCTGGAAATCACACTGAGTTCTAGGCCAGCTACAGTGGGAGACCTACCTCAAAAGAATTCACAAACTACAAAAAGGCAAATAAAAAACTATGACTTCAGGAACAACACTGCAAGTATGAGGCTAGCCTGGACTACAAAGCAATTTTCAGACTAGCCAGGACAAAATAAATATTTCCGGACTTTAAAAATGGCAATACAGTTAACTCATTATTCATGTTCATATTGTCTAATGTGAATATCCACACGTATTTATCTAGGAAATTCCATATGGTTTCAATCAACCTAAAAAAATTCCAGCTATAAATCCATGATTCAGTCCACAAGGTAAGACTTTATGCAGGATTAGCTCCTCTCCACTGGCTAAACAAACCAGTAACTAAGCTACACTGAACAGACTTCCTACAGAGCTGTTTCCTTGACAGTAAAACAGCACACAGGAGACTCCCTGAGAGACTCCAAGACCTGCAGAATGGATGATGACTAGCCCAGGTGAAGATGGCTGAAGCACCGGTAACAGTGCACAACTGTCTGTAACTCCAGTTCTGGGAATCCAACACTCTCTTCCGGACTCTGTACAACAGGCATGCAAGTACCCAAACAGACATGCAGGCAAAACACCCTACACTTAAAATAGTAAATAAATTGCAAGCATCAGCAGGGAGAACGTACAATGGTGGCTTGGTGATAGGTGAACGTGCTGTGTGCCGTGCCATCCTGGGGTAGGCTGGTCCTGGAGAAACGCTGAGACGTAAGCAGGTTTGACCACTCGGCTTCGGAGTAACACAGCTGAGGAAGAAAGACAGGGGTCATAAGCACTTCCTGGCAGGACCGACAGACTTTCTAAACCACATTGAGCATGTCACTCAAACTTTTTTTTTTTAAAAGGATTTATTTTTTTAAAGGATAAACTTTTTTTAAAAGGATTTATTTTTACATGTATGAGTGTCTTACCTACATGTATGTCTGTGTACCATGTACATGTCTGGTGCCCACAGACATCCTTACCCATAACTGGAGTTACACCTCCCCTAGACCTAGAGTTATAGTTATGAGCCACCATATGGGTGCTAGGAAGAGAACGCAGGTTCTCTGGAAAAGGAGTCAGTGCTCCTAACCTATGAACNATCTCTCCAGTCCCAAACCTTTCTCAAAAAGAAAAAAAGAAAAGAAAATCTGTGCTGGGGATATAGATCAGTTGCTTGCTTAGCATGCATTTCCAACACCACATATAGCCCCAGCACATGAGAAGTGGAAGCAGAAGTTCAAGGTCATCCTCACCTACTTATGCAGTTGGAGGGTAGCATGGGATTACATGAGACCCTGTCTCAAAACCAACAAAAATCTGCAGACTCCTAGTAAAAAGTCATGTAGATAAAGGGCCTCACTTTCATTTATTTAAAAACTAGTGGCCTCCTGCTCTTCCATTTACTCATCTACTTATCTAGTATTAATTGCAATCAAGACTGTGCTTGGCAATGGAGCAAGAAAGGTAAGTACAAAAGTCTTTGCTCTCAAGATATTCAACTTAGTTTAGAAAGCTCACCTNTGCCCTCTTCAAGACCAAATCTCATTCTGTACTCCTGAACCCCTCCTTACTGGTCACAGTCCATCACTGAGGGAAATCAGAGCAAGAAATCAAGTAGGAAGTGAAGCAGAAACCACAGAGGAGTGCTGGCTTGCTTGCTCCCTGGCTCACAATCAGCTAGCTTTCTTACTCAGCCCAGGCACAAGTGCCTAGGATAGTGCTGCCCACAGTGGGCTGGGTCCTTCCACATCAACCATCAATCAAGACAGCTCTTCACAGACATGGCCAAAGGTCAATTTGAGGGAGGCAATTCTTCAGTTAAATTCCCTCTTTCCAAGTGACTCTAAGTTGTATCAAGTAGGCAAAAACTAGCCAGCACAGTCAAAAATTGCATTTACTTCATAACACTGCTAAAAACTAGGCAACAT
>LZPO01007961.1:416233-437748 GCA_001675575.1 Neotoma lepida
GTGACCTTGAACTTTCTGATCCTCCTGCCTCCACCTCCAAGCACTAGAATCACAGGCCTGTGCAAGCATTCTACCAACTCAGCTGCAGCCCCAGCTCCCCCTGCTCCTTCTTCCTTCTCTTTCCTTGCTTCTGTGAANTGTTACCCAAATCATTTGTACTTCCCGACCATTCAACTGTGGAACTTGTTTTTAATGCTTCCTATGTCTGTTCCAGAAACTCAGTAATAAAGAGCCAGTCAGGGATTTCCCTCCTATAAGTCACCAAATCCTACTGATATATCTCCTTAACATTTCCTGAGACNGCCTTCTTTTCCTCATACCTTCCAAGCTCAGGACTTCACCAGCCTGGTCTACCACAACAGTGCCTTATCTCATCTCCATGACCTGCCTCTGAACCTGCTCTATCTCCANCAAGGCCATCTACTACACTATTACTAAACAGTAAGTTTAAGCAGAGAGTATACAGTGTGGCAAAAGGGCATGTGCTTAGCATGCATGAGAGGCTGAATTCAAAAGGAAAAGACTGCCAGGCAAGGTGGTACANACCAGCTACTTAGGAGGCTGGGCCAGGACAAGTNTGGGGCCAGCCTAAGAAATAACAACAACAAAAATAAACCTAGACTGCAAACCTACCAAGCCTTTCAATGTTACTGCCAGCCTGGGCAACAAAGAAAAGCTGTATCTTTGGAATAGAATAAGTAAATTCTGTGATTTACGTCCATTTCGCCTTTCTAGGGCTAATTTCATACTGTGGCTTTCGAAATATTATTTTATTTGTTCCACTTTATCTCACACTACGCATCTTTCTATCCCTTTACCATTGTTTTTGTTGCTCTCGGTTGCTAACTACAATGTCTGCAGAAACAAGACAGGTTAGGCCTTCCAAAACACTTACCCCAAACTTTCTCTAGACTCATATTAATAATGTCTATATAGCACAATAGCTTTTACTTTGTACTTTTACTTTTTTTTTTACTCTGCACCACGCCCCACCCCCGAGTTCTTTGAGGGTAGAAATGGTTTTATTCGTGTTTGTATACCAGCCTCTTCAGCGCCTTGTATAACCAAAATACCTGGTTAAAATGATTCTCGAAGCCGGTGCACGGCTGTCATGCCAGCACTCAGGAACCAGTCAGGAGGCTCCTGGCAAGCTCTAGGTTAGCCTGGTCTACAAGGCTAGATCGAGGAAAGCCAGCACTACATAGAAAGCCGCTGTCTCAAAACAAAAGATTATCAAACTGATTCCTTCCACCCACACTCAAACAGGAGTCTGTTTTCACATTAGCCCGGGGGCAGCACCGCGGCCCAGAGGCTGGAAGTACCAGCTGGGGAGAGCTTTGGGCTCCAGCGGTCCGGGCTGCGTCCGAAGAGGAAGTCCCCTCCTCTCCAGACGTCCCACCACCCGGCGGTCGAGCCCTCACTCCTTCCCTTCCCCTGCTCCAGGCCGCAGCAGGAACCTCTGTTGGCTGAGACACCTCACCTCGGCCTCCTTGGCCGCTGCAGAGGACACCCAGCTTTAAGACAACCGCCATGTCGCTTAGGAGGGCTCAAGGTCACCCAGTAACCCGGAAGCAGTTGTGCAGCAAGTCCCGCCCCTCGTGAAAAAAGGGCAAAGCAACCTGGAGGCTGAGCCGGAAGGCGTACTGCTGCTACCGCGCGTGCGCACACCAGAGGCGTAACTCGGGCTCACGATGGCCGAGCTTGGGGAAGCAGACGAAGCGGAGTTACAGCGCCTGGTGGCCGCGGAGCAGCAGAAGGCGCAGTTCACGGCGCAGGTACGAGGATGAGGAACAAGGAAAGGAGGGTGAGGCGCAGGCCCCGGGCACCATGGAGCTCTGGACACTGCGGCACAGCGGGCCCACTAGATGCTGGATCCCGGCTGCTCCTCCCGCCTGGTGACCTAAGGCGCTCAGTGTACGGTGCTCAGTGTCCGTGAGGCTAGCTCTGCGTGGGAGGAAAGAGGTGTAAAGCGGCGGGGAGGTTTGGGCGAGATGTGTATAAGAGACAGGTGACCTAAGGCGCTCAGTGTACGGTGCTCAGTGTCCGTGAGGCTAGCTCTGCGTGGGAGGAAAGAGGTGTAAAGCGGCGGGGAGGTTTGGGCGACAGAGGAGCATGGTGGTCGTATTAGACAGCCACTGGTCTGGAGTGGCGTTCGGAGTCTCGAGGTTCTGACCTTGGGGTTCAAGGGCCGGTAGGGAAGACACCGGTCCCCACCTTGAGTTCTGGGTTCGTTGTTGCCCGCTGCCTCTGCATTGGATGATATAATGTATTTGGAAGTGATGGTCATTATTAAAGGTGAGCTTTGCAACAATCAGTGTAGACTCGGTTGAGACAGGATTTGGAGTTTTCAGGCGAATTTCAAACCAGGGTGTTAACTATTGCTGACCTTGGAAATACTGATAGTTATCCTTTCAAAAACTGACTGCTTACTTAGTGCTCAGCTTCCCAAGTACATACATAGATACAATCCCAAACAATGCTCGGTTTGGAGAAATCAGTATCCTGACTTCTTCCCATTTTATAATAGTGCTAGTTGCTTTGAGAATTGTGGGCAGGCAGTGGTGGCNCACGCCTTTAATCCCAGCACTCTGGAGGCAGAGGCAGGCAGATCTCTGAGTTCAAAGCCAGCCTGGTGTACGAAGTGAGTTCCAGGACAGCCATGGCTACAGAGAAACCCTGTCTTGAAAAAGAGAGAGAAATATGAGTGTGAGTTCTAATGAGAATTTACTGTGTATAAAGATGAGGAACTAGCGGTGACAAGAAAGTAAAGAGTAACCCCGAAGTGAACCCATGATATGCTATTAAAAGTGGTTTTTATCAAGTCACAGAAGAAATGAGGTATCTACAGACCCTAATGATTAAGGTTTTTCTCTCCTCTTAGGTGCATCACTTCATGGAACTATGTTGGGATAAGTGTGTGGAGAAGCCAGGAAATCGGCTAGACTCACGCACTGAAAACTGCCTCTCTAGCTGTGTGGACCGTTTCATTGACACGACTCTCGCTATCACCGGTCGGTTTGCCCAGATTGTCCAGAAAGGAGGGCAGTAGGCCGTACCTCAGAATGACAGAAGACCCAAAAGACTTGTTACTAAGCAGATTGAACGGCCAGTGGAGAAAGCATTGTCAATGTGTCAGGTTAGCATCAAGCAGCTACCAAGTCTGTTGGTGCTAAAAAGTGATAGATCAAATGTCCAAAAGCAAAATTTTATTTATTGGAATTCAGTAATTCCAGGTTGTATCACACCAGTTAATAAATGTGAAGTCTCCAATTCTTTTTCTTCTAAGTCCTAGTTTAGAAATCAACATAGAGATCTGATTGACAGAACACTAAAAAGAAGCGTTCCATAGCTGGTAGTGCAAATGGGAGATCACAGGTTTTGAAAAGTCACCCTAAGCCATCTTCAAGGGGATTAGAGGAACCATCAAAGCCTTAGCCTAAGGCATGGAAGGGAATTTAGGGGTAAGAAAGGTTTAGAACAAAAAACAATTTTTATTGCTTATATGACGAAGAAAAGATGAACACGGTTGGGTGGGGGATAAAAAATAATCAGGCAAAATGTGTATTCCTTGGGGACAAGAAAAGCCTGTTAGTATGGGAGGAAGGTAAGGTCAAGACCCAAACAGAACCAACTTCTTGGAAGTGTCTTATTCTGCAGGACCATCTTCCCAAATCTGTGCTTAGAATCAGTACTTTTGTAGCACAAAACTGCTTTAAAAATACATGCCCAAAACTACTTCCAACAAAGACTTCACTTGCTTCAAGAAGGTTATGAGGTAGTAACTAAACTCTCCTCCCATTAAACCTCCATTAAACCCAGGAAAAAGCATTACCATGGAACGCTGACATTTGAGTACCAAAGTTAATAGTGTTCAATATCCCAAAAGGTAGCACCTGCTCATCATCAAGGGATAGGGCACATCTGGCCAACTAGGTATTTTAAAAACAAGCACTTTATTAGAAGTATGTTCCATAAAGAGCATGAATTTAGTTAGAACTATAAAATGCCACTTCATAGGATGTCAGCATAGTAGTATTCTATTGCTGGTGTCTGTCATGCTAACCATGAAGTATCTTTTTTATTACACATGCAAAAAGTAAGGCCAGGGAGGTTAACTTAACCTGCTGTAGAACTCAATCAATTAGTGGCAGAACCATGACCCACAGTCTTAGGTATGAGTTTTTGTGCTTTCTACTCAGTACCAAAAGTAACAACCTCAAAAACAAAAACCCTGACAATGTCACTTTACCTTTCCTCTTAACGAAAAGTCAACTGTTCTACCAGCCACTTTTCAGTGGTATTTTGGTTTCTTTTAGTATCAGGATCACAGTATAGCAGGGAGAAATAATATGTTCTTGATAATCATAACACAAAGTCAGACTGGGAAGAAGTGGATATGTCCCTGAGAAGTGTGTTTTGTTTTGGAATTGATTCAACTGGTTTCAGGGAAAATCAAAAATTCATTAATCGAATTAGAAATGAACAAGGAAAACAATAGGGCTGGGGGTATGGCTCAGTGGTAGAGCACTTGCCTAGTATATGCACTGTCTCTTATACACATCTAGATGTGTATAAGAGACAGGAAAATCAAAAATTCATTAATCGAATTAGAAATGAACAAGGAAAACAATAGGGCTGGGGGTATGGCCTGTCTCTTATACACATCTAGATGTGTATAAGAGACAGCGTAACTACTTCCTAATTCTTCCCATTTGAGAGGACAACTGAACAAATAATTTCAAACACAAGCCAATTTTCGGCAATATAAAGCAATGGAACTAGAAAACCAATTACTATCCAGTTACTGTTATGTTTGGGTTATACTAAATGTAGCTGTAGACCCTGACCAGCAGGGAAATTAGGCAGAAAACCCTACGTTCCTGTGGATCTTACCATGAAGGGAAAAGGTTCTTATACCTATTTCCTCACCAAGTAAATTAGATAGCTGTAGGGCCCAACTCTAGAAGAATCAAAGCACCAAAGCTGAAGTCAGGATACCTCCTATATAAATAGCAATTGTTTCCTTGTCAAACTATTCTATCTAGCACTACTTCAATCCTCCTCCTTCATCCCAGACCCTTGATTCCCCCAAATCCAACATTCTAATTGGTATACCCAGATTATTACTGATTTCAGCTTTCTGGGTTCTTTAATTTGCTGTATAGGTATTCTACCCTAAATGATTAATTGCAAAAAATAATCTCTTCAAGAAACCTTAACAAAATACCAGATTCCCTATTAACAAGAAAAGGGGATGGAGATTAACAATCCAAAGTAGGAAAAAAAGGTATCTGTGGCAGGCCAACTCTGACCTCCGACCTCAGACTCCTGTGCTGAAGGAGTGGCTGGCAAACNCCCATTATAAAGAACTGCAGATGACCAGAGTCCGTGGGAAGCAGGACTGCGCCTTTCCCACTCAGTCATCCTCTGAGCTTTCAGCAGACCTTGCATCTGTAGCCACTTTCCAATTCCTGCGCTTGCTCGTCCTCTCCTGTACGTCAGGGTTAGCCACAGGAACGTGAGCACTTTTCTCTTTCTTTTTCCTTTTGGTTTTCTTAGTGTCTCTTTCCTCCATTTCCTCAGAACTGCTAGCTGCTGAATCATCTGACTGGGAAGTAGCACTTTCTCTCCCTAAAGGTAAAGATTTTTTAGGAGACTTTTTCCTGGATTTTTTCTTGCTCTTGTGAGGTTGCTTCCTTTTCCTGGTACTAGAAGCTCCAGTTTCTTCTGAGAACTCACTTGAGGAATCTGCTGCTATGTCCATAGCTTCCTTTTTGTTTTTCTTCTGTTTTTTGTGTGACCGTTTTTTCTGCTTCTTTTTATGAGATTTCTTTGACTTCTTACGTTTTCGGGATTCATGGGCAGATGCTTTTACCTGNGGAGATGTTTTTTTCCCATTGGTAATGTCTTGCTGGTCACTGCTAAGAAAAAGCAAAGACAAAACTTTTATGGGAGAAAGACAAGGTACATTAATNTTTAATATTCTGCACTAAATTATTAACATCTGAACTTTAAATTGAAACTTGGAACTGGGTATGGTGATGCACAGCTATAATCCCAGCACTCAGAAAGCGGAAGCAAGAAGATTTTGCAAGTTTGAGGACTTGCAAAATACGAGCACTGTGAGAGTGTTACTGTGAGGTTTCCACTTTATTATTCTTACAAATGTTTTATTTCCTCATCTTTAAAATCCTAATTTGAGCTAACCTTATTGGTATATACCTGTAATTCCAATGTTTAGAAAGTAGGAGCAGGAGTGCCAGGAGTTCAAGGCCATCTTGAGCTACAGAAAATCCTGTCAAAAAAACAAACTCCTGATCTGCCATGCTCAGTTACATATGAAATACTAAATACTAGTGCGTCCTTATACATAGTTTCATTTTCTCTGATTCCTATGACCTGTGGTCAGTTCCAGAAACAATTCCTAAGATTTTAATTGCATGTCATTCTCAATAGCAGGATGAAATTCCTCACTGTTCCACTGTGTCCCACCTAGGACCTAAATCATCCCTGTGTCTAGTTACCAGCCATCTGGGTTATCAGATCTACTGTCTGGTATAGCTTATTTTATTCAACAATGACCCCAAAGCACAAGCATGATGCTGACAATTAGGATACGGCAGAGAGAAGTAGGAAGATACATCCTTAAAGTGAAAAAAAGGAGATTTTAATAAGTACTGTGTGTATAAGNAAAGATTAGGATATGGAAGATAGGNAGGTAGACAGACGGTATAAAATAGCTATGGTTTCAAGCATCTTTGAACACATTCTCTAGAGGATGGTGCACAATTAGTTTCTAAAGTCCTTAGGCTTACAGAACATCAAACTTCAATCAGGAAAGGCCCATAGGATTGCCTCCCAACTAATTCTGCTTGTTTTCTTTGTTTTGGAGACAAGACTTCATTATGTCCCAGGCTGGCCTCAAACTCTTGGACTCAAGCAATCTTCCTGCCTCAGGCTCCTGAGCATCTGGGACTATAGCCATGCCCTACCACTCCAGGTTCTAGTTATATTTTCAGTGGCAAATTAATCTTTTGTAAATGTTAAGAACTCTACTTATGGCACAATTTTGCATTTATCTTAGGTGTTTGGTTTGTTTCCTAGTAAGTGTATTTACCCACCTATCTGTTTCAAACTCTTCAGGATACAACTCTTTATAACCACTGTGACCCCATCTGTAAAATGACATAATACATATATTTTTATGAAGCAATGCATATCATTTTTGGAAATTAAAACCAAATTAGATTTTGGATTGCGTGGACACATACATACAGAGAACTAAGGAAAAGGGGGCAAAGGAAAAACACATAATACCTCGGCAACAGCTCTATTTTCTATACTATCATCTCAGACACAGGATGTACTGTTCACTTGAAAGGTTGTATCTGTTCTTTAAGAGACACTAAAGAACTCTTTATCAGTGAAGTCCTTTTCCCAAACTACTTTATAACATGCTATCTACACTAGGACATTCTAAAGATACTGAGAAGTGATTCACATGCCAAGAAAGTTGTCCTTTTCAAGTGCTGAGCCTGCAGCCCAAGGCAACCATTAATCTTTCTGTGTCTATGGATTACCCATTCTGGACACACCACATAACAGAATCACAAAGCATGTGGCCTTTGTATCTGACTTCTTTCACCATTTGCAAGGTTTTCAAGATTATGCATGTATAATTAATACTTATCCCTTTTATCAATAAGTACTATTATTCCCCTATATGGGAAGCCTATATTCTGTTTATATATTCATCAGACACAGCATTTGGATTTCACTTCTTAGTCATTGTAAGTACTGCTGCTATGCATACTCACCTACAAGCTTTTATGGGACAATCTGTTTTTAAGAATTATTTATATTTATTTTATGTGTATGAGTCTTGCCTGCCCGTATATATGTGCATCACATGCATGCCTGATGCCCACAGAGGTCAGAAGAGGGTGACAGATCCCCTGAAACTAGAGTTATGGACAGTTTTAAGATGCTTTGTAGGTGTGGGGACCAAACATGGGTCCCCTGCAAGAGCAGCAAGTGCTCTTAACCACTGAGCCATCTCTCCAACCCTAGGGCAATATCAAGAAATACATACACTCGGGCCAAATATCATTAAGGATCATAAGAATGTAGTCTCAAACCTATCTGGCATGTTGGATTCATAATCATATAACTTCTTGTTCCAGGATTTAGCCTTAAGAAAATCATCTTCCAGGGCCCCAGGAATTTCATTCTTTGGCCTCCAGTAGTCTCTCTGACTTTCTTCATCAAAACCATCACTTCTCATCCGACTTTAAATGAAAAAAGACAAACATTTAGATTTAAAAGCAATCTGTGATGCCACTTTATAAAGCATTATAAACAAAACTCATGGAACATGCTGAGAACACTACCTTTGCAACATATGAGATTGATACCAGTTATACTTAGCCAATAATACACCAAAGTCCACATATTCCACAGATACACTCACTTAAAATTCTTTTTTTCTTTTAATGATTTCTCTAGGTAGTTTTAGGAATCAGGATTATGACCTATCTCACGTACCTACTTCCTGTACTTAAGGGCATATGAGGCCCTAGAGATATTCCTAATTATTTATACATCCTACACCTCCCATAGAACAAGCCTGTATAATCCTTTATATTCACACTCAATTTTTTTTTTCCAGACAGGATTTCTCTGTGTAACAGCCCTAGCTGTCCTGGAACTTATTTTGTAGACCAGGCTGGCCTCGAACTCAGAGATCTGCCTGCCTCTGCCTCCTGAGTGCTGGGAGCCACACTCAAATGTACAAAGGAAACANGAAAGCCTCCTGGCAAAGATAGTGAGTAAATATGGCTTTTAAAAAGAAGCCTAGGACTGGAGAGTTGGCTCAGTGGTTAAGAGCACTTGTTGCTCTTGCAGAGGATACTAGTTCAAATCCCAGCACCCATGTCAGGAGCTCACAGTTGCCCAACTTCAGGGCATCTAATGCTCTCTTCTGTCCCCTGCAAACACCAACAGACAGAGACACATATACATGAATAAAATAAATAATTTTTTAAAGGCTCTAATAGACTAAAGGGTAAACAGTAGAACTGACTAAATTAATTATAAGACTCCAGGGATTGCTAGAGGGCTAAGCAGCTAAAAGTGCTTGCCTGGAAAGCCTGATGACCTGAGTTCTATTCCCAGAACCCACAGTAGAAGAAACTCCTGAAAGACGTGCTCAGACTTCCATGGGTACACTTTGGCACACCATATATACTCACACATCATACACAAAGTTGCCAACACAACAAATTTTTTTTTTTTTTTTTTTTTTGAGACAAGGTCTCTCTTTGTAAACTTGGCTAGCCTGGATTAGGCCAGGCTGTCCTTGAACTCACAGAGATCTACCTGCTTCTGCCTCCTCAGTGCTAGAATTAAAGGTATGAGGTACCATGCCCAGCAAATAATATAATTTTTATAAGATGAAAGAAGAAAGACACTCCAGTAGAAAATCTTAAAAGCTATTAGACAAGGTTGGAATCCATAAAATCTAAATTTCACAGTAGTCCAAGGAGAATTTTTTAATTCTCCATTGAAAATTAGTGTNGAAAGCCAGGTGGTGGTGGCAGTGCATGGGTTTAATCCCAGCACTTGGCGGGCAGATACAGGCAGATCTCTGAATTTGAGGCCAGCTTGGTCTATAGAGTGAGTTCTAGGACAGCCAGGGCTACACAGAGAAACCCTGTCTTGGAGGGTGGTATCAAAAAAGGAAAAAAACTAGTACAGTGTAGTCATGTTATCACAGCCATTATTGTTATGCTAGGACCTAAATTTAGGAAACAAGGAAGGCTTAATGATTTGCTGAACTGAATTCATCTATCCTTAACATACTAGAATGTTTTAAAGCTAAAGTTAGTACTTCTGAAAAAATGAGAGTTATTTTTGGTTCTCAGAGGCACATTTCACCTTGAGCTGCTGGGTACTGTGTTCCTTCTGGTCCCCTGGTAAGCATCCTCCATTTGCTTCTCTAGTTCTCTGATTTTCCACATGTCAGATTCCTCCTGAATCTAGACATTTTCAAAAAGGAAAGAAACAAAAATAAGTCACTAAAAATAGCACTTTGCATTACAGAAAAGGAACTAGCTAAAAGTACAATCTGCCCTAACTATGGGGTACAGACTGAGCTATGATCTGGAAAATAAATTCTGGTTTCTCTAGGAAGTTTAAAAAGTGACAGTCGAGCAGTGGTGGCCCATGCCTTTAATCTCAGCACTTGGAAGGCAGAGGCAGGCGGATCGGATCTCTGTGAGTTCGAGGCCAGCCTGGTCTACAGAGTGAGTTCCAGGACAGGCTCCAAAGCTACACAGAGAAACCCTGTCTCAAAACAAATGAACAAAAAAAGTGACTAAACAGTCTAATGCAGTAAATCTAAAATTATGCAGCAACAGAGGTTTTTGAACCCCTGAATAGGCACACTGATCACCTCATCAATTTACAATCCTGCTGCAATCAGAAAGTAACAGCTCTATGTGTTTCTGAGATACAACAGGATCACAACAGTAAGTGATCTTATAGCAAAGTAAAGCAGGTACCATTAGAACATTTCACAAAACAGCAGCAGCAGCAGCAGCAGCAGCAGCAGCAGCAGCAGCAGCTCAGGGACCTTACCAACATCTTTTTAAAAACAATTAGGTTTTCTTTCTTTGTGGGGGGAGGGAGAGGGTTTCAAGACAGGATTCTGTGTGTAGCCCTGCATGTCCTGGAACTCACTCTGTAGACCAGGCTGGGCTTGAGCTCAGAGATCTACCTGCCTCTGCTTCGGGAGATTAAAGGCATGTGCCACCACCGCCTGGCTAAACACAGGTTTTCTTAGTTTTGTTTCTCAGTGCAGTACACACTCTACCACTGCCCTGGTACCCCTTCCCAGCCCCTGCCTCTTTGGTTTTGTTTTGTTTTTTATTGTTGGTAGTGGATTATTTTGTGTTGTTGTTTTGAGACAAAAATCTAAATTACTTAGGCAGACCTTCAACTAGTGACCCTCCAGCCTAGCCTTGGCCTCCTGGATGGCTGAGATTATAGGCCTGTGTGAAAGGCCCAGCAGGGACAGATGTGTAAATTCCCTAGGCACGGTCTCTTTTTACATTAAGAAAAGAGAATGGATGGATAGATAGGTAGATAGATATAAATTTTTATTTACTTACTTTGTGTGTGTATTAGTCAGAGCAAGAGAGAGAGAAAGGGCACACATGTGGGGGTCAGAGATAACTTTCAGAAGCCGGTTCCTGACTTCCACTTATTGAGTCAGGGCCTCTCTTGTTTGCTGCTGCTATACTATGTACTCCAGACTAGCTGGCCCTGAGCTTCTGACCCATTTCCCCATCTCTACCCCCACGCTGCTGTAGGAGGACTGGGACTACATACTTTCATCACTGCATCTGGCTTACCACATGGGTTCTAGAGATCAAATTTGGGTGATCAGGCTTGCAGAGCAAATGCTTTACCTGTGCCATCTTCCCCTGAGCTTCTGGCCCATTTCCCCATCTCTACCCCCACGCTGCTGTAGGAGGACTGGGACTACATACTTTCATCACTGCATCTGGCTTACCACATGGGTTCTAGAGATNCTCTGTGTAACAGCCCTGGCTGTCCTGGAACTCACTCTGTAGATCAGGCTGACCTCAAACTCACAGAGATCCACCTGCCTCTGCCTCCCAAGTGCCGGAATTAAAGGCGTGCACCACCATGCCCTGCTTGTTTTGCTTTTTAACGTTTGTATTATTTTACTTTATGTGAATGAATGTTTTGTCTGTACATGCAGTACCCACAGAGGCCAGAAGAGGATGTCGGATTCCCTGGAACTAGATAGGGTTACAGATGGTTGGGANCTACCATGTAGGAGCTGAGAATCAAACCCCAGATCCTCTGGAAAAGCAGCCATCTCTCTAGACCCTTTATGTTTGTTNGTTTTCTGCTTCTTGCCACATAGAACAGGCAAGCCATGTACTTAAGCAAATTTCCTCTGTCTCCTAAGTGCTGGGATTACAGGCATGCACCATCATACCTGGTTCACATTAAAATTCTCGTCAGGCCAAGTGGAGGTGGTGCACACCTTTAATACTAGCACTTGGAGGTAGAGGCAGGCAGATCTCTATACATTCGAGGCCAGCCTGGTCTACAGAGTGAGTTCCAGAATGGCCAGGGCTGTTCCACAGAGAAACCCTGTTTGGGGGAAAAAAAAAATTCGTGTCAGAAACAAAACAACATAGTGACCAGAAAATTGACTGAAAAGCAGATGACAACTGCCAAAACATTAGTCAATTTTACTTCTAAGTCCTCCTGAACAACCTATGCCAGAATTACCTTGCTTTTAGCTGTCCCTCTCAAATACAAGGTCCCAAAACAACTACAAGTAGAGTTAACACAACTGTATAGGTAGCATGGGTAACTATAACACCTGCATCCACAGTGAGAAACTCAAGTGACAGCTGCGCACAGGTCTGTAACCATAGTTACTGGGGAAGTAACAAGATTCAGGGCCTGCCTGNACTATGGAGTGAGATCAAAACCAGCTAGACAACAAGCTTAGTGGTCCTTTCTCCCAGGTTCAATCCCCAGTACTTAACACCTTAAGTAATACAACAGGGGCAGTATTAGTAATGATCAAGCCAGGAGTACAATTTGCTGAAGAAAACTGAACAAGGGGGGTCTTGTCCTTCTTTTCATTAGAGGTGCACTCTTAGGTGACTGTCTAAATCCCCAAACTTTTATTCCAGCTCCAATCTTGCTCCTTGCTTCCAAGCCTCAGTTTTCAACTTCAAGTTCCTTATCATAAATACATTCAAAACCAAACTACTTATGTTTGCCCTTTTATCATTTCTGTTCCTTAATTACTACCTGCCCACTCTGGTCACCACCATCCCATCAGCCCAAGTTCCTCTTCATCCCTGCTGTGCTTCCATCCAAACCTCAGCACTACTCGCCTAGGACGTTGTCACCTAATCATCCTCCACAGTACCTCTGTCTTCTATTTCCTAGCACACTGACAAAATCATCTGTCTTAATGCATACATTTGTCTTTGAACACATGGCAATCATACTATCTCACCCCCTCAAGGTGTAAAACAACACTTACAAGTATGAAACATGTAAGATACCACTCCTCAAAAGACTTCTTTACTATCCAGAAGAGAAAGTTTATCTCTTAAGTTTCATACAAACAACTCTAATTTGCCACTTGGGCCTTATTTTCTGTCACTACCCCTGTATCTTCTGTTTTCTAGATGCATATAATTTCTTGCCCCAAGTGACTAATGCTTGAGGGTGTGGATGGAATGAAGGACTTTGCATATATGAGGCATTACCACTAAAGAGACATCACCAGCCCCTGATATTTTGCCTGTATTAGTGCATGGTGCTCTCAGTCAAAAACAATGCATCCAGTAAATTTTATTCATCAAGAATAATATCAAATATCAGCAACACAAATATTCATTCTGTGAAAGCTTTCTAATTTNCCAAGGCAAATTTCTTTATTCCTTCTGNGGTGCGCTAAAGCATTTTGTAACTATCTTCATGATATAGCACTTTTCAAACTACGATTGTTTCTTATACATCTTTGCTATCTCCCACCATAATTCATAGTTTACTAGATGCCCTCAAGAAATGTTGATGAGTGACTAGACTGTATCACCTACCTTATTGTGAGCATCTGTATGCCGGATGACATTCCTCAGGAGGACTTTCCCCAATGGAACCCGTGACATTCTTTAATCTGAAATGAATCAATAATATGTAATAAATTTATTTTATTAAATTATAAAGAAACAAAAGGTAAAGGGAAAAATAACTGAACTTAGAAGACACAAGCTAAGGGAGACTTTTCCTTTCACCGTTAAGCTGCATGACTACAGCAAATGTAAGGACGAGAGAGAATAATGTACAGTAACAGTCTTTACAATCGCAGNAAGCCACTCAAAACGGCTTCCACGAACACCGTTTTAGTTAGTCCTTGCAATTCTCTATGTTTTAAAAGTCAAGTAGTCCCTCAAGATCCATGGGGGATTCGTTCCAGGGCCCCGAAAGGTAACAAAATCCATTGGGGGGGGCNCCTGGGGATATAGATATAGTTCAATGATGGAGCATTTGCCTAGCACAACAGCCACCCTGGGTTCAGTCCCCCAGTCACATATACATGCACACACACACAAGATAATCCTAGGGTGCCCGTCTCTCATTTACAATAGTATAGTATTTGCATATAAACTACACTCCTATGTGTTTTAAAGAATGACTTTTCTTTGAGGCAGGGTCTCAACCAGCCTCAGCTAGCCTTGATCCTCCTGACCTTCTTAACCGCACCTTCCCAGTTCAGAGACAACAGGCATGCACTTCCACACTTAGGGTGGGTGGGGGTATCTAGATTACTTATAACACCTAAAACTATGCAAATCTTATGTAAATAAGTTACTATGCAGATTAGAAATAATGACAGTGGGGGAAAAGGTCTGTACATAATAAGTGTAGATGAAATGTGATTCCCCAAACATTTTCAGTGGGCTGTGTGAACCTGTGGGGATCCCGGAGCTTGGAATATATCCCCACTCCTATTTTTAAAATTATGATCCTTAAAGCCATAACTCACCCCTAGGCCGAAGAGACCCAGGCAAAGGATTGTATGTCAGTGTCTAGGTTAGAAATCAAATCTCAAACTCCCCCAAATTAGCTTGCGACTAAGTAAACATCTAGATTTGCAGGTATCAACATCACATATGTCAACAGTAACAAAAACTAAGTTATAAAAAAATTTTTTTAGATGACCTAAATCTCTCTATTCAGGACATTTTGTTTCCTACATCGTTTGGAACTTTCCAAAACCCAGAAAACAACGATATTCACATGTGCAGCTACCAGGGGCTTGGTGCCACCGTCCCGATGCTCACTCACCCCTCGATCCTGAGGAAATCAGGCATCTTGTTAGTGTGAGACGAAGAACCACTCCATTACAAGATCTCCTCCGACCCAGGAAGCCAAGGAGTCAGGGCTGAAAGGCAGCTCTGCAGCTTCACCCGAGTCCTTCGTGAACACGCAGCCTTCCCACCGGTTACAGTGCCCTCACCCGAGGCCCAGGCTACGGCTGCCTTCCCCCAGCCGAGCCCGCCAGGCGGCTCTCTCTCCGGGACCCAGGCCAGAGCGGGCGCAGGCGCTGAACGCGGCCTGCGGGCGGACCCGGGCATGCCCCGCTCTCGCTGGGCTGGGACAGCGCCCGGCGGCTCGGTTTCACTCCCGGGACAGAATGGGGACACGGGGCATGGGTACGGCCTTCCGTTGGGACCCGGGAAGCGTCTAGGGTGCCTGAGGGGGAGCTTGAGGTTTCCAAGGGGAAGTCGGAAAAAACACCCCCATGTCTGTCAGCGGGCTCCCTGCCCCGCCGCGGCCCCGGCGCTCCCGGCAGCCTTCCCCCGAAACGCCCTCCCCACACAAACACACACAAACACACCCATACCGTGCGCCGCAGCCTCGCGTGGCGGGGTGGGAGAAAAGGCGGCGGCTTCCTTCCGGGCCGGAAGTCGTGCTCCCGAGAAACGCTTCCTCCCCACCGGAGACTCCCACAGAGCGGGTTCGCAGGTCGCAGGGGAAGCTGACAGGTGCAGGAAGGAAGCGGGCACTCTCCTGAGAGAGAAGCCGGACGGCCCCGCTCAGGAGCTTGTCCGGCACCGGAGGAAAGACCCCGGAACTGGATATAGAGACACAGCTCTACTTTGCACTCGCCGGACCCAGTTAGATGGTGTACCGGGCCTGGTTACCATGGTAACAGGAGTCGCGGTTTGTCTCCAGACTGAGTGAAGAGGTGGGTTCCCTCACGTTTGGATGAACTGTGTATTCGTTGTTTATTAAATCTAACCTTAGTACATGATTTGAAGACTCTAAACCTCTTTTTAAAATTTTTTGTGGACCTTCTGGGACACTTCTCCGTTGCAAGAGGAGGGTGATGATACGATCTTAGAATACTGCTCTCACATAGTATTTGTCAAGTGTTCCAGCTTTAAATATTAGCGTTCTTAATCCTCATCTTCACTTTGAGAAGAATAGTGTGTGTGTGTGTATGTATGTATGTATGTATGTATGTATACACATTATTTGCTCAAGGCAACATAGCTGCCTGCAGTTAGAAAGAACTTAAGCGTTACTGGCTCCAGTGACCCTGCTCCTCTTCTTCCCATCTTCCCCCACAACACACACACTGTTTTTTTGAGACAAGGTCTCAATATATAACCCTGGTATTCGCTCTGTAGACTAGGCTGGCCTCGAACTCACAAAGATCCACCTGCCTCTGCCTCTTGAGTGCTGGCATTAAAGGTGTGCACCACCACTGCCCAGCTCAGTGTTCCTACGTTTAATTACTATACTGAGGATTAATGTGACTCTTATGTGTTTCTTTCTTTCTCTCCCCCTTCGCCCTGTCTCTCTCTCTCTCTCTGCCCCTCCCCTCACACACAAACACACACACACACCTCACAATTTCAGAACTGGGAGGCACCAAGTCAGCCAATATCCAACTATTTGAACAAGATCACCAGGAAAAACAAGACTTAAAAGAACCTTTCTGCTCCCACTGTTTTTGTGAAAACCAGAGAGAGGTACAGGTACAACGGTAGGAAGTGGTTAGAGCCAAGGTAAAGCAGAGTGGGTGTGTTTAGACATAGGAAGTAAGAACAGTTGAGAACTTCCCCAAAACAATTCCAAAAGCCTTCCTCCTTTCTCGAAAGAGGAAGTAAGGCCATAGCCACACAGACATGTCTTTTCTCAAGTCATATATTTTCACAGGTTCTAGAGGCCTGTCTCATCACCAGTCATGAAGGCATCCTCAAAGGGTCTTCTCACCCAGATTTCTCAGTTCTGGAATATGCTCGATGATTTGGCTGAAAATGATCCTGAGCGCTACAAGAACTTCATTGAGCAGGAGCTGAAAGATGGAGAACAGTTCTGTGCCCACCCAGAACCACAACTCTGCCTACAGACCAAGATTCTAGTATGTAGAGTTGGTGCAAGGGATGATAGGTGTTCAACAAAACTACTCCAGGGTAACTAGAGGATCCCTTACCCTTCTCTGGTGCTACTTTAACACAAGAGAAGTTTATTAAAATTGCCTCTCTAAACAGAAAATGAAACTGTGTAAGATTTCACTGAAGGAGTAAAAATGAGATGTTTATACTTGGTATTTCAGAAATATCCAAATGAGACCTCATTGCCCTCTTAGGTAGAAAAATAGTGATATAATGAATTAAGTTTTTTTGTTTGNTTGGTTGGTTTTTGGTTTTTCGAGACAGGGCTTCTCTGTGTAGCTTTGGCGCCTTTCCTGGAACTCACTTGGTAGCCCGGGCTGGCCTTGAACTCACAGAGATCCACCTGCCTCTGCCTCCCGAGTGCTGGGATTAAAGGCGTGTGCCNCCACTGCCTGGCTTGATTTAAGCTTTTAAAAATATTTTTATTATATTTTATGTGTGTGCATGGGTTCAAAAGAGTGCATTGCAAGGGCAGTTGCCTAGCATATGGGAAGGCCTGAAAAAATGTGATGACTTGCATTCAGGATATTATCATCAAATTTCATTTAAAAAAACTGACAATATCAAATTTATTCACTTTCTAGAAACCAAAAGAAAAAATACTTTTTATCAACCTATGTCAATGGAAAAGAATCCCAGCTCCCCAATCAGCCACTCATCCTGTACCTGTAAGTGTTGGCAGACCAGAAGATTTCTCTGAGGCATCAGGTATAAAGAATTAAAGAAAGTGTATGTGAATTTTTTATTGAACATATTCATAGACCAGATTTTACTTGCTAAATACATTTTAAGTAAAATATTTCATTTGATGTTAATATAATTAATGACAAATTAGTGTACTTCATGCATATTTAATATGATTTCTAATAATATGATCTGCCTTCAACCCACATAGAAATGCCAACATAGAATTGGAATTTAGTGTATATAATGTGTTAGAACAAGGGCCCAAAACTATAGGCCAGATCCTACAGCCTGAATCAGGCCATGCCTCCTACAGCTCTCTCTGATACAGAGTTAAGAATCAGTCTGTGGGAGCTAGAGAGATGGCTCAGCAATTAAAAGCATTGGCTGCACTTCCAGAGGACCCAGGTTCAATTCCCAGGACCCATATAGCAGTTCACAACTGTCTGTAACTCCAGTTCCAGGGGACCCGACACCCTCACACAGACATACATGCAGGCAAAACACCAATGCACATAAAATGAAAATAAAAATAGTCTGTTCTGTGACTTGACAGCTTTCAATTCATAATCACCTGGCTCTTCCATGATGTCATGTACTGAAATACATTATGTGAATGTGTACTGAAGTAAATTATGTGATGTGAAACTTACTTAATAGGGTTTCTGCCCTCCTCCTCATAATAGGTTTCTCTGCTGACACGGTAAGCCAGATCAAGCCAAATCAAAAAAGTATAACAGGTTTATTTAAGCAAAGCAACTCCCGGGCAAGTTCTCCAGTCCCAAAGATGGAGGCTGGAGAAGCCTCCCCCACAAACAAAAGCAGGGAGACTTTATAGGTTGTAGGCAAGGGGTGATGATGTGTCCACCACAAGCTGGGTTGTGCCCAAGTATGGTCAAAAGCTGAGTGCTTAGGTGGGGACTTAGGCGGTTGGCAACTTCAGGGGAGGAAGCTGCATGCAGCAGCTGCCAAGAACGCAGAACTGGGCTTTTTGGCGCCTTTCCTTTATTTAGAGACTCTCTGAATGAGTGGGGTTTGGAGAGAGAGAATAGGCCTTCCCAGGGGTGAGCTAGAGGTCCCAACCAAACATTACTGTCACTCCTAAAAGATTATTAAAAGTCAGCTTTTTCTTTTGTTCTTTGGATTGGTCCTTGGGGGATTTTGCTCATGGAAGCAACCTGCAGCTGCTCTCTGAGGGACCCCTTATCCTGCCCCCATCTCTCTTGTGGCAGCTAGCCTTCTCTCCCACACTACCTCTCATTCTCACTCTATGAGGCTNCTCTCTAAGCTTTAAAGGGAAGCCAGTAGTTCCCTTTAAGGCCCTATCATGCTTGGATCTCCATCTACTGCAGTATTCTTGTCTAAGGCTTTTCCTTTCATCTCACTTCAAAGCCCTTTCTCCTAATAAACTGTATGTCTTCTGCAAGTAAGTTTGTGTCAGCTTCGTTTCAGGACCAGCTACAAGCACAGGGATGGAATTTGTAGTTTCTAACTTTCCTAATGTGGGTTAGTATACTGCCTGACAAAAATCCATATAGAAACAAGCTCTCTTCTGAATTACACACAGGTTCCTATACAGTCATTGATGTTGCCTACAACCCTGGTGTTCTGCAAGCAGCAGAAAAGGACCAAGAGATCAAAGATCAGTTAATAAAAATGGCCATGCAGTGCATTGAGGAGCGACTCCACTTCACACTCGCACATTCATATCGTGTTACTAGTTTTAAAATAAAAGGAAACATTCAGAGAATGAAAGAAAATTTGATGGGCATTAAAAGTGACTTCACAGGCTTCAAAAAGATAATGAGAACAGGTAAGTGGATGAAGGTAAACTGAAAATAAACAGATGTCAGATTTTGTTTTTGTAACCTGTNTATATTTTTCAAGCCAGAAGTCTCTATCTTAAAGAATGAGAAACTTAAAGAGAGAAAAATATATGTTATTAGAAACATCAGAGTATCCAGAAAGATGTCAAAATCTTGCAGAATTCCCAAGCAAATTATTTGGCTTGAGGTTCTGGGTATTTTAGTTCTGTTTAGCTTTGCCAGAATCAAATCCAGCCAGAGCCTCACATGCTAGGCAACTTTCACTGAGCTGGATGCCCAGCTCTGCTTCAGATGCTTAGAAGTACATTTCTAAACTAATTCAATGGCAGCTTCAGCACCTGTCTGTAAACACCACCTGTCTTCATGTCACAACCTGATAGTATTTTGTAACTCCCTCCCTTTTTTTTTCCATAAAGAAGACACTCTTGAAAAGATCAGAAGCAGTACTGAGAGTGAACCAAATCACCTTCCTCAGGGGCTGTTGACGAAAAAACAAGAATCGGGCAAAGGACGATGTCTTATAGAGGAGATTTCTAGTTCCGAAACCCAGATGGAGGTTAAGAAACCAGCCTATGAATTAAAGGTTGTAAAGGATCAGAATGAGAAACCTCTGAAAATTGAACTGAAAATCGAGTTACCTGGGATTAACTCAGTCTCCCTCTGTGAGCTTAGTGTTTCTGAGGTAAGTTAGGCAGATACTGTGGTAGTCCTGTGGTGTTGCTGAGAGCTTGTTTGCAGGAACTCCTGCAGATAAGAAGATCCTCTGATGACCAGTTTTTATTGTTTGCAAATAACATTTGCCCTCTTCCATGTACTTGAGGTTACTTCTACTGTTGAATAACATGTAAGTGCTATGTAAATTTAATTGTGCATCAACTTTGCATAACTATAACAAACACTCAAGATAACTTTAAAAAGATTTGCTAGGGCCTTGATCTCAGAGCTTCCAGCCTTGTTTAGATAACTGTTTTCAGACCTGTGTCAGAAGTATCAAGCAGGTTGGGACAGGAATACATGACAAAGGGAAACTACCCTTCACTCAAGGCCAGGAGAGAAAGGTCCCAGGTCCCACAATCCAATACCCTGAACGACCCAAAGACTCTGCACTAAGTCTCACCTCCTAAAGGCTCCAGCACCTCCCAATAGCACTTCTATAGTGGGGCAAACACTCAGAGCTTTGGGGAACAGTTAAGATCCAACTATAACCAGGCATGCTGGTGCATTTAATCCCAGCATTTAAGAGGCAGAGGTCGGCAGATCACTGTGATTTTGAGGCCAGCCTGGCCTACATTGCAGGACAGCTAGGACTATGTAGAGGGACCCTGTCTCAAACAAACAAACAAACAAACAAACAAACAGATCCAAACTATGCCAAGATGTTTGACTGTACCAGATACAGAATAACGAGAAGAAGAAAAAAGATCTGCTACATGTTCAGTGTAGATGCATCACTGTAGGCCCAACTACTTTTCCAATAGAAAGTAGGCTGCNTCCCCAGATGTAGAACCTTCAGATGGAAGGTCAATCTTATAGTAAATTTGTATCTATATAATGCTATACTAGGAACAAACTCCTAAGGTTCAGAGGCTTACAGTAATTTTCTCAGGCTGCATATTAGCTAGGCCTGCTCTGCCCCATTAACTGTATATTCTGAAACTTGAAATAGGCCATTCTCGTGGTGGTGGGGAAACAGAAACAGTTGCCCAAAGTAATAGACCTAAAACTTCCATGTATATATAGCATGTATCTCTTCTACTTGCACCCCATCAGCCCAAGTACATAATAAGACAAAAACATCAGTAGGTCTGGGAATCACAGAAAGTGATATATTTATTGTCGAGATGTGTAGGATTCTCTTACCTTACAGAAGAGGAGCAAATAATCGGGACGTCCTATAGCCTTGGCAAAGATATTTGCTTCATTCCTCAAGGAAAACAACCCTAATCACAATCTGTTCTCTGTCTCTCTGTCT
>LZPO01007961.1:450471-475525 GCA_001675575.1 Neotoma lepida
ACACACACACACACACACACACACACACACACACACACACACACACACACACACACACACACACACACAGATTTTAGGGGCATTGTGCTACTGTTCAGAGACATCTATCCTACAAGTTAACATCTTGATGTGTCTTCTGGTTCACTTGTACTTCTAAGAAGATGAAAGGGGTCAATCAGAAGGTTGATTTCACACTTTAACTTCCCTTTTGTGAGCCACCAAGGGGCTCACAAAAACATCATCATAGTCAGCATGAAACAAACTGTCCTTTCTGCGTCTGAAGTGCAAGTATACTGGCTGGATAGTCTCTGCAACAAAGCTAGAGCAGACAGAACCAAGGGTGAGAGCAGGGGTACATAGGGATGGGGGCTGGCAAGATGGCTCAGTGGGTAAANGTGCCTGCAGCCAAGCTGACAACTTCAGTTCAATCCTGGGAACTCACATGATGGAAGGAGAAAAAGTACTCCTAATAAGTTGTCCTGAAGCTGGCCATGGTACACACGTCCATCACAGAGGAGGGAAGAGGGAGGTAGGAAGGTAGGTAGAGAGGGAAGTACAAAGGAAGGAAGGGAGGAAGGAAAACAAAACAAAACAAAAAGCAGACACACCTTGGGGGAGAAACTAGAGTGCCCAGGGCACAGAGGTGGTCGTGTCTCAGAAGACAAAGTAGGATTCCCCATCTTTTCTAGAGTAGAGCAGCAAGGGCCCTATACACCTGAGCAGCATCTCTGTTGAGACCTGTCTCACTCTGTAGGTCAAGGTGGCCTCAACTTCATCTGTAGATGAAGATGAAGATCATTTGTAGAACTGTTTACAGTAAGACAGTAAAGGAGCATTTCTCTCACAGCATTTCCTGTGAGCTGTCCTGCTAAAGGGGTCATGGAAACCCATTCGTAGTCAGTTGCCAGATCAGAGAGTAGCATCTAAAGAGGGGGCAGTCATGTGGGACTGAGGTCCAATCTCAGAGATCTGACACTATCTCCAGGTACACAGAATCAGAATGAAGCACCTAGCTGCTGTCCACAGCAAACTGACTGCCTGATCGTGGAGGACATATGTAAGTGGTACTATGAGTGTGTGAGCACAGAAAGCAAAGGGGAAAAAAGGGTTTTTTTCTCTGAATAATAATTGTAATATTATTGGGGCTGGAGAGATAGATGGCTCGGTTAAAAGCAATACATTGCTCTTGCAGAGGACTCGGATTTAGTTCTTAGGACCTATGTCAGGCAGCTAACAATTATCTATAACTCCAGTTCTAAAGGATTTGGTGCCTCGGGTCTCCTTGGGCATCTGTATTCATACCCCTGAGTACATACCCACACACAGAGACACATTCAGATACATAACTAAAAATAAATTAAAAAAATATAACAGCAAAGTGTCTACCTACATACTGGAAAAGGCCTGGGCTTGAGCTGGAACTCTGACACTTACTAACTTGGGACAAGCTACAAAACTCACTGAGCCTCTTGTTTCTTCATTGAAGAAATGGAAGTGAAAACAGTTAACTGATAAAGTGGTTCCAAAGACCTAATGAAATGTACCAAGCCAGTCATGAGTCTATATATCAACAAATGCTTTTCAGTACAGCTGTCAGAACTCACTGGGATNAGGTAACTGACTCCACCTTGCTCTCCCACAGTCATAAGTAATCACAGCCTTTACTGACCTGTTGAACACCATCTCAAGTATTTTATGCTGTTTCAAACCCATTTATCCACGAGTGTCACGCCCCCCATCCCTAGTTGCAGTTAGTAGTCATGAACAAACTGCAGNTCAATGTGCACCTTTTCCAGTAAACTTACTGTCTTATAACTGTGTCCATCCAAGAAGAGTTTGCTTCAGGAACTTTCAGACAAGCCAAAGCTGAAGCTTTTATGATGAAGTCGTTGACAGAGATTTTTCCTTTCCCTTCAAGCATCTGTTAAAACAACAACCAACTGGTTTTATTAAACTCTCCCCACAAGGCTGGTTCTTTCATCTGTTTCCTGCTTGGCACCGAAGTAGCTGAACACCGTAAGTTATGGTATGTTGCTATTTTTACTCAACTCAATCAAGTTGGCCTTTTCTTTTTAAAAGATCAAGTAGCTGGGCGGTGGTGGTGCACACCTTTAATCCCCAGCACCAGGAGGCAGAGGCAGGTGAATCTCTGTGAGTTCAAGGCCAGCCTGGTCTACAGAGCAAGTTCCAGGACAGCCAGAGAAACGAGAGAGAGAGAGAGAGAGAGAGAGAGAGAGAGAGAGAGAATACAAACTCAGAATAAACATAATCAAAGAGATGAAACTGGCCATGGAAATATGCTCACATAGAAGATTTGTCCTGGAACTAGCTCTGTAGACTAGACTAGACCAGGCTGGCCTAGTCTGCAGATCACAGAGATCCACCTACCTCTGCCTCCCAAGCGGTGGGATTAAAAGCATGCAACACCACTGCCCATCAACCTTTACAGCTTTACTGGCCAATTCTACCAAACATTTAAAGGCTAACATAAAATCTTCACCTAGCCTTCTAAAAAATGGAAGAGCAAGTTAACAATTCCTCCATGTTAGTCTCACTCCAAAATCAGACAAAAACCCAACAGTCCAAAACCTAAACATTATCTTACGAATATACCAGAAAAGCCCTTAACAGAACACTAGCCGAGAAAACCTAGCCACTAGCTATGACCAAATGGAATTTGTTTCAGAAATGGACAGCTCAGGAACATCTGCAAATCAACTCATGTGTGCAAGGTAGCATGTGACCTCTCATCTACTCAAGAGGCTCAGGCAGAGGAATCATTTGAGCCCTAAGATTTGGGCATCATTGTGAGATCTTTTTTCTTAAAAGAGAAAAAGATTAAGTAATGCCCTAACAGAATAGAAAGACCACACGACTGCTTTAACAGCTCAAAAAGATACTTAAACAAAATTCAGTAGCACCTTTCACAATAAAAGTTAATGAACTTGGAGGGAACTTCCTGATGATAAAAAAGATACACAAACCCCCATAACTATCTATCCTCATACTTAATGGTTGAAAAGTTATTCCCCTCAAGACCAAGACAAGATGTCTCCAGGGGGATCTGCCCCTGTCTTCTGGCTGGCCTCTGTAGACACCTGNACACACATGTGCACATACATTTGCAGATACAACACACACAAATAATAAAGCTTTAAAAAGAAAAAAAGGAAGAAAGAAAAGAAAAACTGATACATGCTACAACATGGCTAAACCTTGAAACCATATGATAAATAAAAAGCATTTGGTAAAGGGCAGACTTTACATGATTCTAGTCAGAGAATTCCACATTCACCTACTGCTAATCTTCCAAGACAGAAATGTAAGACTGGGGAGAACAGAAGGATTGATGGGATTGTGGCAAAGGGCTATCTGGGGTGATGAAAATGCTCCAAAATCTACTGTGGGAATGTGGATATATGCTGAAAGACACTGAGTAGGACACTTCAAATGTGTGAATTGAGCATGGCAGGGGAATGGTATGAATATCTCAAAAGAGTCATTCAAAGTAATACCTCAAATACATTGGATATATCTATCTGTTTCAATATTTTAAATTTGTGTGTATGTGTGTGTGTGTGTGTGTGTACCACATCAAATAGGAGCCTGTGGAGGTCAGAAGGGGTGCCAGATCCCCTGAAAGTGGAGTTATAGACAGTTGTAAGTTGATGGGAATTGAACATGGGTCCTCAGCAAGAGCAAGTGTTCTTAAAACTGAGCCATCTCTCCAGCCCCGTTTCAATATTTTGACAGTAATTGTATGCCATCATCTTTAATCTCTATAGTCATTTACAAACTCTGCTGTGTCCACTGTGTGCTGGATACATAATGTTAACGCCCTGAGTATGAAGCAGTGAACAATAAACAAAAATTCTGCTCTCGGGTAGCACCCTTTCTAAAAGGGTAAGGAACAGTGAAACACACAGCATCTTACAAAGTGCTGTGTGAACAGGTGGAGGGAGGCTGTAAATTTAGAATCAGGAAGACCAGTCAAGGTAATACTTTCCAAGTCCTTAAAGAGGTGAAGGAAGAAGCCACATGGACACAGCAAGCTGTATACTGAGAGGACACACGTACAGGAGTGTAATACTGAGAAAATACTGAGAAACAGCAAGGCAACCAGACTGTCTTCAGTGTGGGATAATAGGAGAGAAGTCAGAAAAGTCCTGCACATTACTCTAAGGAGTTGATGGGGTTCTTTTGTTCTACTAGTTTTTAAAGAATTTATTTTATGTGGTTGAATGTCTTCCTCATTTGCTCTCTTTATTTATTAATTTATATTATTTATTTTTGGAGACTTATTTTATGTGTATAGGTGTTCTGTCTGCATGATCATATTTGCAACATGTGTGAGCCTGTTGCCTACAGAAATGAAGCATCTATAGCTTGGAACTGCAGTTACAGGTGGCTGTAAGCCACATGTGGGTGCTGGGAACTGAACCTGGATTCTCTGTAAGAGCATTCTTAACTACTAAGCCATCTCTCCAGCCCCACTCTCTTATTTTTTGAGACAAAGTCTGTCACTGAACCTGGAGCTAACTGACTTAGCCAGACTGGCTAGCAAGCAAGCACCAGGGACCCTGTCTCTGCCCTCCCAGTGCTGGAGTTACAGGCAAAGTGTCTGACGGTTNATGTTAGTGATGGAGGGCTTCANACTTGTGCAGCAGCACTTCATGGGTCTCTGTCTCTCAGCCTCATTTCTATTCTTCAAAGTCCTTAACCCTTATGATCCTCAACCATCAGCGTGAACTGTCTTCAACTCTCTGCCAATCTAAACACTTCCTATTTTCCATAGTTCAGCCACATTTGTCTTACAGCACTGTGAATTCCCCAACCATCACTGGCCTCCCTAAACTCTCTACTGAACTCCTCCAGTACTGAACATACACAGTGCAATTCAGCATACAATTGAGAGGTGGCTTCATAAAGAGACTGGTCTACAAATGAATACCGTCACCTTTATAAAACCATCGTTCGNCCTTGTCACACTTAGTAGCGCCCNAAATCCATTATAAACTTGCAATTAAGATAGACTGCTTCATGCTCTCTGTTCCCAAAAGTGCCTTACACTGAGCTAAATGGGCATGTAATATGACTGACTACAAACACATGGAGGTCATTTCTTAGCTACCAAAGCAGCCTCAAACATCAAANCACAGTGAACTCGATAGACAAATACCTACTCACAGCCAAGTGAGTCTTTTTTTTTAAAATAATTTATTTATTTCTGTTTCATGTGCACTCGTGTTTTGCCTGCATGTATGTCTGTGTGAAGGTGTTGGATCCCCTGGAATTGGAGTACCGGCAGTTATGAGCTGCCATGTGGGTGCTGGGAATTGAACCCAGGTTCTCCAGAAGAGCAGCCAGTGCTCTTAACCACTGAGCCATCTCTCCAGTCCCCCCAAGTGAGTCTTAATTAAATGCTAAATTTTAATNAAGAGTTATCAGATAAGCCAGGAGGTGGTGGTGTACTCTTGTAATCCCAACATCAAGGTCAGTGCAGCCTTGTTATATGGAGCTCCAGGTGTGAGCTACATAGCAAGACACTGTCCAGAACATTGCAACAAATCNAAAAAAGTTAAATGAGAATTTCTCAGATATTCTCTACTGAACAATTTCAAGTGACAGGAATTTTCTATCATTAACCGGCTTCTAATAACAGAGCACATGGGCAGCACTGTAAAGCTTGAGTGGGAAAGACAGGATTTCCAGGTTTACCTTATTAAGCTCCTTCCGTACCAACAGCACCTCCCCCATATTTACATCAATAGAAAGGTAATAATGAGGTATAGTCTGCTTCGACTGCATTAGCCTCTGTGCGATCACCTGAAACAAGAGAGATTTCAACATCAGTTCTCTTAATTGAGTCCAGACTTACCTAACTCAGTTGCTTACTTCTTNACTCAGCTCCCTGGTAGCTTACCTCACACATCAGAGCAAGAAGACAAAGGACTGCACTTTCTAATAGATTAGCCAGAGACTTCTTTATCCCAATTACTCAACTGACCAAATCAAACTCCCTTATGCTAATAATCCAGTATTTTCCACTAGCAACATCCTTTTCGGTGTTTTAAACTATGGCACAGCTAAACAACCAGAGTGCAAATGCCCAACAGCTCTGGTTCCAGACTGCGGTGATGCTCTTACTCGGCGAATGTTGCTGATGGGGATATCTGTGAAGACACCTACAGGAGTTGGTGCCACTCTTGGACCCGGGAGAGCCATAGCAGCTGCTGGAGACTAAGAGGGAAAAGAAAAAGCAGTTAGTGACTNTGTTGATCTTAGTGTAGGCTGGAGGACCACCCACCCGTAAGGTGCTACTGCTGTGGAGGACTGCACGCCAAAGTGAAACAGTAAAGTTCTGAAGAATAGCTGCTTCCATCNCCGGAAGCAAAAGGGACTTGAATTAGACCGCTAATTAAGAGGGTTGTTGTTCATTTTTTTTAAAAACTAGAATTCTAAATCATGTTTTAAGAGTTATCATTTTTTGAGGAAGAGTATATTCAATGACTAGTTTTTATTGACATTGTAAAGGCAGTCAAGGCATGGTGGTGTATACTTAAAATCCCAGCACTCAAGATGCTGAGACAGTACAATTTCAAGTTCAAGGTCACCCTGGTTCCTCAACACCACCAAAAAAAGGTGAGGAGCTGTTGTGGAATATTATCTGTCTCTTATACACATCTAGATGTGTATAAGAGACAGTTCTTATGCTGTGGGACATTTATCTACTGATGCAAAGATGTGTTGCATTCTTTTATGTTGCATTTGTTTAATTCTGTGAAGCTGTGTTACTTTGCCTGTCTAGGACACCTGATGGTCTAATAAAGAGCTGAACAGCCAATATCGAGGCAGGAGAAAGGATAAGCGAGGCTGGAAGGAGAAATCTGGGAGGAAGAGGAAGCAAGNGACATCAAGGAGTGAGAAAAGAAAGGGCCAGCTACACAGCCAGACACAAGATAAGAAGGAAAGAAAATATAGCCCAGAGGCAAAAGGTGGATGGGATAGTTTAAAGTTAAGAAAAGCTGGCTAGAAACAAGCCAAGCTAAGGCCGGGCATTCATAAGTAATAATACACCTCCGNGTGTGATTTATTTGGGAGCTGGGTGGTGGGCCCCGCAAAGAGCTAAAGAGCAAAAACAACCAACAACAGGGAGCAGGGGTGGAGAGAAAGCGAAGCATTTTTAAATTGAAGAATTAAAAAAACAAATATAAAAATAAGGGCTATGGGCCAGGGATGGAGCTCAGTTGCAGGAGTGCTTGCCAAGCATGTATCGAGCCCTGGATTCAGTCCCCACAATAATAATAATTTTAAGAAGGCAAATATAACTCACAGGAGCAGCCTTAGAAGGCACAAAAGAGTCAATATCCTTCTTGATGATTCTGCCTTCTGGTCCCGTTCCTGAGGAAACACACAAATACCACATATGTGACAGCAGACCATTGGCTCTCCAAGGTCAGCACTGTGACACTGAAGAGACGGAATGCCCTGGATCAATAGTGGTTCTTTGCAGCTACTGCAAATAGTAACCATTTTTCTTTTAGAGTTTCATCTAGTTAAATTGAACTCTATTTTCTTACTTTGCTTATTTCCTTACTTTTAAGTCAGGAAATACTGACAGATATAATACAGATCACAGTTTATAAATCTACAAGGAAAATTAGGTGTTGGCTGTGGTTATCTAAAAAAACAAACAAAAACATCAACAAAAAACCAAAACAGAAACCCCAACTCACTGAACCTTGAAACAGACTCTTATTTGACCATAAAGTATTTCTTTGTAAGAGATTGACAATTTTCTGAATAAACCTTTTTACTTCAGAATGTAATGGATGATGATGTAACTGCAATGATCTCATCTTTAGAATCATTCGTTTCCCACAATTTACAGGTTTTTCACACCAGCCAAAACTAAACCAACCCGTGCCACAAACCAAGGAGCAAACACTACAATGCCTTTGAAAGGCCTTCCATTCCTCTCACAGGCTTAATTGATTCAATTTCCCCTCCCTCCTCCCAGTTATAACATCTCAGGTTTAGGCTTAGGTCCAAATACGTNATCCTGACCTCGAAGCAGATTCAGAACTTAGTTATTGTAATACCTTTCACACTGGCCCACTTCTAGAAAAAAATTGGTCAAACTGAGTCATCTTCCCCCATGGCAGCCTTTTAAAGGATTCCCGCTGCGTGCAGTTCTTCCCAATTCCTTTCCTTCGTTATGAAAACAGAGTTGGCTACAACTGTTTATCCTCACCAGGAGCTCTAGAACAGAGGTGGCAGTACCTCTATTAGATTCCTCATCTTTTCAGCACATAGAGACCATAACCTCCCCCTGCAACCAGTGCCGAGCTTGACGCACAACCCTCAATCCCTCAGGAAGAAATCAGCCACCATCAGTTTGCCGAGTTAGCCAATGCTTTTAATCCCAAGGCAGTATACCAGGTGATCATAACCAACACGGATAAAGGGAAAAATACTAGACTGGTAGTAAAAATGCAGAGTTCTGTCACATTAGACAGCTGACTAGTCACCTGCTTCAACGGCAGGATGGACATTATAGCGACAGCCCTTGTTCACAGCGATATTGTGAAAATGAAATGGGACAGTGAGGCAAAAGGTGGTTTGCCCAAAATACACATCATGGGGTGATTGTCAGACCACCTGGACTCCACACACCAGGGCTTGAGCCTCAATAGTTTTTCCTCAGTAGGTAATGTTTTGGCTAAATTTGCTAAGCACCCTGCCCCTCTATTTCTCTATTTGACTTTTGGTCCTTTTACAATGGAGTTTTGTTGGTTTCTTCTTTCTCTTGCTCCCTCCTCCACTGAATAACTTGGGGTTGGGCTGTGAGCCTAGCTCCTGTCCTCTCAAAAACCCAAACTCCCAGCCAGGCATAGTGATGGGCACTTGAAATTTCAGCACTCAGAAAGTGGAGTCAGGAGGATCAGGAATATAAGATCATCCTTGGCCATATACCAAGTTTGAGGCTAGCCTGGGCTACATGAGATCCTGTCTCAACCCCCACCCATCCTCTAACTCAATTCTTCAACTCCCTCTGAATTTCCAGGCATCTAGACATATAACCTACTGTCTCTCATCTACTAATCATAATTAGTNCCGTTCATTAAAGGAAATTTCATCATGATTCTCATTCTCTTGGGGACAACTGTCCAACTCAGACTTCTGAGATCTTTCATCTATCAAACTATGGTTTCTTCCCACAAACAAGAGCCCCCTGCTCCTAACTTCTAAGGTCCTATCTTAGACCATGTTATTTCCAGTTCTTAAACATCTCTTGGAGGCTGATAAGATGGCTCGTGGGCAAAGGTACTTATGTATACATCTAATGACCAGGGAGTTCAATCCTCAGAATCCACAAAGATAGGAGAGAACCATCTCCACAAAGTCGTCCTAAACTCCACACATATGCCTTAGTCCTCACACGGGCCCTTCAGCCCCAATAATAAGTAAATAAGCTTAAATCCCTGAACTCCATAACAGAAACCANCTCTTTGTTCACACTGTGGTATGAGAAACAGATACGCATGGTCTGCGTTCCAAATGATAAGGATTTGGTTTTATTCAATCAAGCTGCTTTACCACACCAGTCTATGCTAATGAGGCGACTGAGGGTGGGGCACCTGGATAAGGGACCTCAGCCTAGTTAGCCTAAAGACCAAACAGGTGATTAAAGGATGGTAACTTTCAATCTTCTTTCCACTCTCCCTCCCCATCTCCTCCTCCACTCCCCTGCTTCCTGCACCAACTCCACTAAGGGAGAGGGACTGGAAGTGGAGTTCAATGAACACTGGCCAGTGATTTGGTCAACCATGTCTTTATGACGACGCCTTATGAAAATAATGCTTTGGATGATGAGATCAGCGAGCCTCCTAGTTGGTGCAGACAGCAATGTGCTGGAAGGATGGCAAACCCAGAGAATACATGGGTGCTCTGTGCACCCCTCCCCACTACACTTTGTTCTGCTCATCTCTTCCACTGGCTGTGTCTGAGCTCTACCGGCTACAGTAGACTAACAATATGTAAGGGCTATCAGTCATTTTAGCTAATTNTCAAACCCAAGGAGAACTGGCAATCTTTAACTCATGGCTAATGAGTTACACAAACAGGTGGCCCTGGGCACTTCAAAGGAGTCTGAAGAGTGGTCTTACACCACAGTCTCACACTAACTCTGGGTNGTTAAGGTCAGAACTAGGCAGAACTGTTGGAGACTCAGTTGGTGGTTATACGGAAAACACTCCAAATACTTGGTGCCAGGAAACACCACACAAGCATGGATCTTGAGCTCACTGGGCCTCGGCCACTCCCACCCCCACTGCAAAGGCTCATCAACCCCATCCCCACTCCNCTCCAGGGTNGAGACGGGGCTCAGTGGTGCAGAACTTGCCTAGCAGGCACAAACGCAAAAAATAAGTAGAACGAAGGAGACTCCGACTCCACTGACCCTTCCACTCTCCCTAGCCCTGACCTTCCTGTTGCCATCAGTCCCTGTCCTTTCCTTCCTTTGTTCCCTTCCCTCCCTTCCCTAAATCACACTCTTCAGGCTATTGTTGGAATCATTCCCTTGCAAAACTCTAGAGCTCACTGCTCTTCTCAATTAGTGACTCAAGGTCACTTGGGATGAAAAGCACACGCTTGGCTGACTAACTCAGCTCAAAACTGAAAACCTACAACAGATGTCCAGAAGCTTCCCAGAACCCAACTGTCTCCTTTACATTGTTCCCAACTCCTAGGAGACTGCTTTATGATCTCTCTAGCCTCAGCCCTTCCTAAACTCACTCCCCAAGCTTATCAGATAACCTTAATTTACAGATCAGACAGTAGCAGGCAGGAATTCTTATTTTCCACCAAACCAGCCATCCATAATATCAAAGCAGACAAAATGTCCTAAATTCTACTAAAAGCCAATCCCATTTTTTTTTTAATATATTCTCAAGAATTGTTTCCTGCCAAACCATTCTGTCTTGTGTCACCTCAATTGTTTCTAATGGATCAGATTCTCAAGGANGGTATTTTGCTCCCCAGGAGACCCTGGCAACAGCTGAAGATATTTTTTGTGCTTCGTGAATGCTAGCATTCACACAGTGCTAGACAAGTGCTCTACCACTGTGCTACAGCCCCAGCTGCCTCGGTGGTTAGCTCACTCTGTAGCCCTGCGGGCCCTGAACTTGTGATCCTTCTGCCTCAGCTTCTGACCAGCTAGAGTACAGGCATGTGCTATCAGACCTAGCTTCTTTTGATTCTTCTCACCCTTGTCTTCTACTCTCCCTTTGCTCTGCATGCTCCATTGTGTTCCTCAAGCATGTCAAGGTTTGTATGATTCCAGACCATGTACTGCTGGCAGATCAACCTCTGCCAAAATGCTCTTCTCCAGTACTTCACATGGCTGCCTCACAGATGACTCCTTGTCTTCCAGATGAGATCACATGTCACCTCCTTGGGAAGATCCTCCTCACCCACTCTGTCTAAAAGTCACCATGTCCTGTCACTGTCACTCGAGGCCAGGTTTATCACTGAGTCTATTCATTTTTAGCTCTTTAGTCATCTCAGTTCATAATAAAAATTTAGCGCCAGGACAGTTGTTTTCTCTGCACAAGCACTATTTACTTATTAATCTTCACAACTTATTTATTATTTTTAAATACAAGTTACAGTGTCAGAAAAGGTCACACTGCTAGCATAAGGCAGAGTTGACATTTAAACCCGAGCAGAGCAGTCTAGCTCTGGATTCTATTCTTCACCACAGTAGACTTTGCTCACTCATTCTCTACTGTTGGCCAGGGAAGTTGGAATGTTCTCCATCTTATGCACAGGTACTTGATGCACAGACGGTACTCAATAACTATCTGCTTAGCTAATAATAAAGGGATTGCTTAACCCTGCCTGCATGAAAACACTAGAATTCTTCAATTTGTCCCTCTAGTAAAATAACCAGTGTCTCTACTGTCCAACAAGTGACCCTACTAGCCCAGATTCTTCAGGCAGCTATTAACTCAGCCCCTCTCCTCTACGAAATGCCTTACACTTGTCTCNGATACTCAGCACGAATGTATAAAGAATGGCAGAATGTATGCTCTGTCTTGAGATCAGCTTGACCTCCAACAACAAAACAGCAGCTTGGTGGTGGGTGAGAACCAGACTGAGTGCACACAACTGCAGATCTGAGGACATAATTGTAGTTTTCTTCAGTGATTATGGATGATAGAGCAGGGACAGGCAGCACAGGGTAATGGGAAGAATACAGAATTTAAAACAGGACCCAGTGGTTCAGGCCTGTGAGCCTAATACTTAGGAGGCTGAAGACAGAACACTGCAAGTCAAAGCCAGCCTGGGCAATTCTTTTTNATTCTGAGATGCTATCTCAAAATAAAAATAGAGGGGTTAAGAATATTCATGAGTGTTACAGTGACTGCCTAGTATGAATGAGATTCTAGGTTCAACCCTCAGTATTTAAAAAAAAAAAAGGAAAGAACTGGGCTGTTGTCAGGCTCAATGTGTCCTTACACATTGTTGCTGCCAAGCTTGATGACCTGAGTTCAACCCCCATGCGTGAGGTGTCACACGTACACAGAGGTCACAGGACAAATGACAGGAGTCAGTTCTCTGTTTCCACCATGTGGGGCCCAGGGATAGTACAGTACTCAGGTCATCAGCAGCACTTTTACCTGATGAGCCGTCTCACCAGCCTGGCTTGCTTATCACTACACTCCGTCCACTTGGCACTGAGATTCATTACAAGTTTTATAACTCAATATTGCTCAACAAACACAGACACTTCTGCCAACAATTAAGTAAGACAGGGAGAATTATCGAGATGTGAGAAGGGAAAGGAGCCCCTCACTTGGAAGTAGACTGAAGCCTCTCACCAGCTGAGAAGCAAGAACTCTAGCAATTAACATTTGTTGAAGGCTTTCCCCCTTCCAAATGATAAATCCGCAATTTTCTTGGAAGCTCATCAGAAACCCCATTTGTAGTAGAAGACCAATACTAAAGTCCTTGTGCAATCCTAATGGCTCCTGGTTTCTCCTTATCAGATCCTAATTCCATCCACTGCACCTTCAAAGCCACCCCATAATTTTACTTACCAAGGGAAGGAGGGAAGGAGAAGAAAGCCACAAAAGTGGTGTGTATATATATATAATATATGTATATATTATATATATGGCTAATGGTAAAACACTTAATTACAACTCTCCCTTGTAGACCCACACTCCCACTTTTACACTTGGGTATGTCTGACCTTCTATGACTCTCCCTTAAAAAGCCCATACCTATACTTGGGTATATATTATTATTTCTCTGAGCATATTTCTCTTAACCCTATGCTTAAAAATCTTCAATAAAATACCTTTTAATAAACTACAGCATTCTTTCATTCTTTTGTGAGCACCTTTTTTTTTTTTTTCTGAGACAGGGTTTCTCTGAGTAGCCCTGGCTATCCTGGAACTCACTCTGTAGACTAGGCTGGCCTCGAACTGAGAGATCCACCTGCATCTGCCTCCGGAGTNCTAGGATTAAAAGGCAGGTGCCACCACACCCAGCTTGTGAACACCTTTCTACTTTTGATAAAACCCCAACTCAGCTTCGTCTGACAAGTCCTGAAACTCTTTCCTGCATCAAAGTCACAAAACCTGGGTTTTTCTGAGTCGAGGTCCCTAAAAGACTAAGGGAGCACCTCAGAGTTGTGAGGACAAATGNGGAGTGATGTTTCCTTTCCTCATCATTACTACTAAAGATTTCTTATGACTAGAGGAACATTTTAAAAGGCATACAAATGNCATAGGCAGTAGTAGGCAGATCAAATAAAACACAATGATGCTTTCCCTGCTCCATGAAGGAATAAAGATAGCTCCTTCCCACACAGTTGTATGCCCTGGTCTTAGGGACACTACTTAAGCTAAACTTTAACTTTATAACCCCNTTTTTTTAGAAAGAATTTACCTTTAACTTGGGTGAGGTCAATCCCTTTCTCTGCTGCCAACTTCTTTGCAAGAGGGCTAACAAATATCCTCCCCTTTGGTCCCGCAGGAAGGGCTGAGGGTGTAGGCGCTAGAGGCTGAGGAGTGGGAGGAGCAGCTGCCACCTTGGAAAAAAGAAAGTATCCACTCATCACTGCAAAGATGATCCCAAAGAACACAGGCTCGCACTTTATACCCTAAGTCTTTATAATTAAGTGATATTCACTTGCTTGGAGTCAGAGGGCAGAGCTAGTCACTAGCTAACCAAAACCATTAACCATAGACGTTTTGGAGGACTGAGGACAGATAGGAGACAGGAAGTGATAAAGCAGGTCTACGAGAAGATCTCAGCCCTTTGAGATGGAGGAACAGACGAGATAGGAGTTCACTGGTGACGGCTCTGATGCTTCTCTGATCTTTCAGGTTCTTACCCTAATATCTGACTCCCGATCTTTTATTTATAGAGAATAATTAAATAAACGCATCAGACCTGTGTATAACATACTTATCACCTGTCATTTTTCCTCCTTTGAGACTTTGTAACCCACGCTGACCCTCCTGCCTCAGCCACTGGAAGTGTTTGAACCACCACACACCTAGCTTCTGCTACTTCTTTATTTTCACTGAGGAGAACTAACCTGATTTCTGCCTTTACTCACTTCAGGAGATAAAATGATACCACCAGGTCCCATGTTTCGAGTGCCTTAAGGAATGGACTACATTGCTCCCTGACAACATCCCCATCGATATGAGACAATGAGGAAAAGCACACCTTTTCTAAACCCACAGAGGTATATGCTGAAGAGTACAAGTGTATGATGTTAACATCATGTCAGATCAGGGTTAAAGTCTAAAATGCATGTTCATCAACTACAATACACAAATACCGCAACTGAAAATGAAAACAGGCAATTGATAAAGCAACAGAAAGTGTGGAGTGAAAGCATCACCTCCCGTGGGCATGACCTTCACACCCAAAGCAGGAGAACATGTAACTCAGTTTTGTTCTCAGCAGGACTCAAGATGGCGGCAAACTACTGACCATCAGGTGGATGGCACATGCTATCCACCACAGGTTAACAGGTGTTGCTGGTCACTTTCCTACGGTAAGGTTCTGGACACACAGTAACCTAGGCTATCGTCTGGCTGAAAGGATAATTTCCAATCCAGAAGCATACCTACCGGGCATGGGACAGGTGGTGGTGCCTGTGGCTTTAAGCTGGTTACTTCCGTTGGCCTGTAGTCTGCAAAGGCTGCTATATCTTCCTGCTTTTCTACTATGATACAAAGTGGGGTTCCCAGGGGAACATCCCTTGTGCCTTCAGGGACCAGGATTTTTGCCAGATAACCTTCTTCTTGTACTTCAAAGCCTTAAGCAGAAAGAAAAACATTATGGGTCCAAGACTCTATCATTCTTAAAACGTCACCAGGGTTTCAGGTAAAAGGTTTTTCACATTCAAACTACTGGCATTGGTTTTGTTTTGTTTTGCTTTTACAAACTACTTAACCTCTCTGGGCCTCTATTTCAAGTCTTTAACATGGGAATATGGGAACAGGAATAGTACAGTCAACCTTCCGTCCACAGGTTCAGCATCCCTAAATTCATTCAACTGTAAGTCAACTGTTACATTGTATATCTGAACTTAGCACATATACTTTTTATTCTTGCAACTATTTCCTAAGTAATACAATGTAACAACTGCTCACACAGCACTGTTGCGTTAGGCAATACAAGTAACTGGAAATGATGAAAAGTGTACTGGGGTAGAGGCATGGCTCAGTAATAGAGGTCCTCTACCTGCTCAAGGCCTTGAGTCCAATCCCAGTGGCCCCACTCCACCCCCCAAACACTATATCCATGTATACAGGGAACTTGAGTCTACAGACTGCCATCCTTGAATCAGTTTGCCAACACATTTACCAAGAAATAACTGACTATTCCACCCTCATGTAAATGTTAATGGATTTAAAAATCAGTGTTTTTTAAGTACTTAGAAATAGTCCCCAGAACAAAGTAAACAAAAAATGCAGTTGGCTCTCCAAGTCCTGAGATCAAAACAATCTTGGAAGAAACTGCACTTGTGCTGAACACATACAGATGACTTTTCTGGAGATCTGGAGATTCTGGTGGATATGGAGATAACCNTATCTGTCCTACCAGGACTGCAGACAGTGGTTCATTCTGAGAGTTACTGAGAACAGCTCAAGGGCAGCCCTTATGTGGAATGCACAGGATTCTAAGATCATATCAGATGTACTGCTGAAAGTCAGTTACATGGAAGTCAAATTACCAGAACTACCAAGCAGGGCAGCAGCGTGGGATTCCGGCACTAAAAGTGTTCTCAGAGCGTCATTATGTTGAATACTCCAATGTAATAAAATGCAGCTAACACCAGGGTTTCTGCGACCACAGGTAATATGTTATTCAGCTACTGTTTTCCTCAAACACTTACTCATAAAAGTAAAACCTTCAGCTGGGTGTGGCTGTTTTCTTGTATCCCCCCCATCAGGAGGCTAAAATCGAGGCTGTCAAGCTCGGTAACTTGAGCAGCATAAGTTCAAAAGTACAAGACCAGACTAGATTATATAGCAAAGAGTTCCCTGTAAAGACAGCAGCAGGGCATGGTGGCACATGCCTTTAATCCCAGCACTGGGATCTCTGAGTTCCAGGCCATCCAGGGTGAGTGAGACCCTATCTCAGAAATTAATTAACTTAATTAAACTAAAAATTTAAAAAAGCAAAATTAAGCTACTGACAAGGGCAAGTTCTGCCTTCCGGATCTTGCTTTCTGCAGTTATGCCTCTTCTTGATGAACACATCGCTAAAGAATCCTTCCATTTCCCACCTGGGAATACTCACTAAAGCCGGGCAGAGGTGGCACAAACCTTTTATCTTAGGTTTGGCAAGCACCTTTACCCACACAACCCATTTTGCTGGCCTTTTCCTTTTTTTCTTAAGACAGAATCATTTCTTCTAATAAAAGCTATGGGGAACCAGGCGGAGTTGTGCAAGCCTGTAATCCCAGCACTTGAACTTGAAGGCTGGAGGACTGCAGATTAAAGGCCAGTCTCATCTCAAAACAAGCAACAAAACAAAAATCATTTTAAAACTATGAGGAAGTAGGACGTGAAAGGATGAGCTGGAATTGCTCTGGCAGGAAGGAGGGTCTGACTCTTTGGTCCGCACTTGCCCTGGGCTACTTTAAGAATGGCAGGTAAAGAGCATTTGCCTACGACCACTACTTCCTGATGCCTCCTGCGTCCTGCTATGCCTCTTGCTTCTAGAAACTACGGATGAGTGGCAAGAAGTTCAAAATACCTAGGATTATCAATAAATGCAAGCACAAATACACAGTTGCTTAGTGGATTTTGTTTTTGAGAATAAAATAAATCAAAGAAGGGGCACATGGAAATGTGATACACGTGAAGACTGACAGGCATGGTTTCTGTTTTTCCTCAAAATCATCTGAAATCCTTTAGTATTCTCCTGCCCCAGAGGAGCGTGGAGGAGGGGGACACGACTTTCTTCCTCCCCCTCCCTTCTTTCCTGTGGGAGCCCACAGAGGTTTCCTAGTGAGACTTGAGCTTGCTTTACCAGCAGGGCTGCATAAGAGGATAACTGGACCACGGGCCTGGGTACCAAGTGTTTGGAAGGGTCTACACTTGGTTGTATCTAGCAAGGGGGANGTCTTTTGCCTCGCCCCTTGGCATTGTTATAAAAAGCCTTTTGAATAAAGTTCTGGGCCGGTGGATAAGGATCCAGGCCCTCCCGAGAGTATCCTGTGTTTCTATCTGTTTCTCTCCCCTCTATCCTTCTATCTAAATCTCTTATCCCTCACTCCTCAAGAGTACCCAGGTAAAGGTGGGGGCTGGTCCCCCACACTTTCTCACGTTTAAACAATGGCAGTTCTGATACAGCTTCTGAATATCCTAAGAATATGGCAAAGAGAGCAAACCCTGGCCCAAAAACAAATCTTGACATACCCTCGAGTGATGAGTACAGCTCAGAACTGACATATGTAACTGTGCGTGGCTTTGTTATAAAATAATCATGCCCCAGGCAGTAAATCCCAGGAATTATAAAATTCATATATCACTCACTCAGTACAGGAAAGGATGGCCATCCTCCTCCTCACTCAACGACCAAGAACTGAAGAACTCTCACCTATAGTGGCCTTGTCAGTCTCTATCTCTGCCAGTAAGTCTCCTTCACTGAGCTTCTCACCCACTTTCTTTTCCCATCTCTGGACCGTGCCCATGGTCATGGTGGGGGAGAGGGCAGGAAGAAGTATCTGCAGAAACAAATGCATCACCACTTAACCAGGAGGCACTGCACACAACGTTCAGGCAAGAGCATGACCTTTCATGAGAGACACAGACTGGTAATTCAGTCACTTGTCACACCCAGGTCTGGTGGAATTAATCTGTAATCTCAACACTCAAAAGGCAGAAGAGAAGGATCATGAGTTTGAGACCAATCTGGACTACACAGTGAGACCTTGGCTCAAAATTAAACCACAACCAAAAAAACCAACTTACCCATCACAGCAAGGCTCTGCACTTAATAGCTTGCCACCAGTTAAGTTACCATTCAGAACAAGGGTGATTATACTTGACCAGTTGCCCTAACCCATCCTCCAAAGTTAAAACCAACAGGTAGGTGGGAAGGATTTCTTTCAGATGGTCAAAATGAGCTGCTCAGTATATATGCGGAGTATCTTTTCAACCAAGACGGTGGTTCTCAACCTTCCTAATGCTGCAACCCTTTAATATAGTTCCTCATGTTGTGGTGACTCCTAACCATAAAATTATTTCGGTGCTACTTCATAACTGTAATTCTGCTAGTGTTATGAATTGTAATCTAAATATCTGATATGCAGGAGATGTGATATTTGAAACCCTCAGGTTGAGAACTGATAGATACTTTTCNTTTTCACAGAATGATCTTGGTCTAGACAGACCACTCTGTTGAATTTGCTGTGTTCTGCAATGAGCATCTATTTATCTTTTTATCTTTTCACTCATAAGAAACCACACTTATTTCACACTTACTAGATATGAGATTTTTTTTTAATTAAGGGCTAGAGAGATGACTTAACAGTTAAAAACTCTTGTTGTTTTTGCACAGGACCTGAGTTCAGTGCCCAGCACCCACGTAGGATAGCTCACAATCACCTCTAACTCCAGCTTCAGGGAATCCATAATGTCCTTCCTGCCTCTGAGAGCACCAACATGCACATGCGTAAACACACAAATTTAAAAAATGAACATGTGGCTGGAAAGATGGCTCAGCAGTTAAAAGCACTGACTACTCTTCCAGATGACCTGGGTTCAATTCCTGAAACCCACATGGCAGCCGGAAACTGTCTGTAACACCAGTTTCAGAGTACCCAACCTTCACACAGACATACATGCAGGCAAAACACCAATACACATAAAATAAAAATAAACTATGAAAAAAATCAACATTAAGAGCTCTTCTTGGAGCAAAGGATGAAGTTCAACAGTAGAAGAGTACTTGACTAGCATGCTTGAGGCCCTGAGTTTGATCTCAAGATTGGAGGAAAAAACAAAAACTAAATACTATTTTTTTGTTTATTTTTTTCAAACAAGATTTCTTTGTACATCACTGGCTGTCCTGGAACTTGGCTGTAGACCACGCTGGCCTTGAACCCACAGATCTGCCTGCCTCTGCCTCCCGAATGCTGTGATTAAAGGCGTGAACCACCACTGTAACACCATTCTTTATAGACTACAGTAATTAATACAATGGTATTCTTGAAAACTGCTAAAAGATTTCTGAGCTTGCACAAGTGTGTGTGTTGTGTGTGTATGTGTGTGTGCGTGTGTGTGGTATATGCACAGCTGTATGTAAGAGTGAAGTGCCGAAGGCAGAGGATATAAGCTGCCCTGTGCTATCTCCCTTATTTCCTTGAGACAGGGTCTCTCACTGAGGTGGACAGCAAACCTCACTCTCCAACTTTTCGGTTTCCGGTCTCTGCTCCTCACAGCACTACAGTTTTATATATTTATATATAGATATCTATAGATATAGATAGATAGATGGATATATGGTTTCTCCATGACTTGTTTTCTGACCTCCACATATATATGCACAGTATACCCACATGCACACTAAATACATGCAAAAATTTTAATTGTATTCCCATTTATATGATTGTGTTCACTGAGTTTAGACAGTTATTCAGTTAATATAGATTTTATGTGCTATCTTCTTAGTCTTTTAAGTAGCAATAGCCTTATACTAAGGAAAAAATAATTTCAGTCAATAATGTCTCTAGAAGTGGGAAAATATAAAACAAGACGTAGAAAATTATTCTTTTTAAATTTTTTATTTTTTTATTTTTTTGGTTTTGGTTTTTTGAGACATGGTTTCTCTGTGTAATAGTCCTGGCTATCCTTGAACTCACTTTGTAGACTGGGTTGGCCTCAAATGCATAGAGATCTATCTGCCTACTTCTGCCTTCCAAGTGCTGGGATTAAAGGCATGTACCACAATGCCTGGCTTTAGAAAATTCTTTAAAAATTAGTTCCTGTTCAGAATTCATTTTCTTTGTTTCATAATTACCAGTCAAGTGAATGAAAGTATATGTATGTGAAATATCTTTATTATCTCAAAAGATTCTTAGTGCCCAATTCTAACACATAAACATAAAGCACCATAAAATGAAGAAAGAAGGTATTACGTAATAAAATAAGGCTGCTAAACTGAGTGAAATAATCGTGAAAGCTAAAGACCAGGCAAAATTTCATAAAGTGATTGTTACCAACAGAGTTGGAACATGATTTCCAAAGAAACTGATTCATTCAGAAAACTTCCTATAAAGTTAAGGAAAGGTAGGCCAGGCAGTGGTGGTNCACACCTTTAATCCAAGCACTCGGGAGGCAGAGGCAGGTGGATCTCTGTGAGTTCGAGGCCAGCCTGGTCTACAGAGTTCCAGGACAGCCAGGGCTACACAGAGAAACCCTGTTGTTGTGGGACATTTGTACACTGTGTAAAGACGTATTGCTGTGACTGATGTAATAAAAACCCTAACAGCCAATAGTTGGGCAGGAGGTATAGGCCAGACCTCTGGGCAGAGAGAGAACTCGGGGAAGAAGGGCAAAGTTGCAAGCCAAATTCAGAGAAAGCAGGATGGACAATACAGAGATGAAGTAATGCCACATGACAGAACGTAGACTAATATAAATAGGTTACTCTAAGTATAAGAGCTAGTGGGACAAGCCTAAGCTAAGGCTGAGCTTAAATAATTAATAAGTCTCTGTGTCATTATTTGTGAGCTGGCTGCCCCCTCCCCCCAAAAAATCTGACTACACCTTGTCTTAAAAAGACAAACAAAAATGTTAAAGAAAGGTCAAATCTTAATCCTTTAGATTTTACCTACTTCCAACATAAAAATCACATAAATACACAGAGGAAAACCCTAATATCTAATAAACTGATTCAGTGTGTGTGTGTCTTGGTGTCTATGTTTCTTGTGCTTTTTCTTTAGCTCTTTTTTTTCCTGTTTGTTTGTTTTGCCCTATTCTGGTTTATTTTTATTTTATTATTATTCATTTTTAGATGCCTATTTGTTTTCTAATGAGAGAGAGAAAGAAAGGGTGTGGGTTTGGATAGGTAGGGAAGTGGGGAGGATCTGGGAGGAGTTGGGAGGGATGGGAAACCATTAATTAGATTATGTGTATGAAAGAGAATCTACTTTAAAAAAAAGCATGTTTTAGTTTCCTAAAAGCTGGCCTAGGTTCANGGTAANGGCATTTATAGCCACTAGCTTTGTTACAATGTTATTCTGTACACTTAATTCCATACTTCTTTTCTTTAAATGATTTATTTATTTTTATTTTATGTGCATTGGTGTTTTACCCACGTGTGTCTGTGTGAGGGTGGCAGATCCCCTGGAACTGGAGTTAGACAGTTGTGAGCTGCCATGTGGGTGCTGGGAATCAAACCTGGGTCCTCTGGAAGAGCAGCCAGTGCTCTTAACTGCTGAGCCATCTCTCCACTTACTGTTTATTGTTACTTTTCTCATTTATGAGTATTATTGGAATACTTCATCTATGCTTGGAAATACACCACTCTAAACAAAGGAAAACTTCATCTGGGGACTTTCATTCAACAGACATCACCTGCTCTCTATTAAAAATTCTACTTGTAGAGGAAAAAAAAAATCATCCTCATAACCTTTAACACTGCTTTTGAGAGAAAAACCAAAGATTATCCTGTGTCCCGTGCTAAGGCTGAGTAAGGTTAAAGGAACTGTCCAAGTTCACACACTTGGAGACAACAATCAAGAATAAAAGCCGTCAAGTGTCAGTCTGTATACTGCCAAATAGCAAGCACTTACCGTTTCTAATGAAAAATTTTCAGGATGCAATCGCCACCCATGAAAAAATGTATAAATAAAAATCACCAGGCACCAACACTCAGAAGCTGAGCCTTACCTGCATGTGAGTAGGATAGGAGCTCCCAGGCGCCCTTGCAGAAGGTGCACTTGGTGCAGCAGAAGCAGCTGGAGCTGGTGCTGGGGCTGCCTGTGGGGTTGCTGCTGCTGAATCCAATGTATAATTTTTAAAGGCCTCAATATCCTCAGGCCTGAAGAAAGAGAACACATAAACACAGAGTTTATAAAGCAAATCCAGTCCCCACCTCCCAACAAGTCTTCAAAAGTCCTGAACTTCCACTCTGACCTAAAATGCTCTAGAAGCACCAAATGTTCACAAATTACAAGGATTTTTACTCACTTTTCAACTGTGATACAGATGATGGATCCAACCGGAACATCTCTGGTCCCTTCGGCAACAAGGATCTTTGCCATATAGCACTCCTCCAAGCTCTCAAATCCAACGGTGGCTTTATCCGTTTCAACCTTTTAACACAAAGCATTAGCTTAGGTTTGAACTGCCAACATGCAGTTATTTAGAATGTGTCTAGAATTGCATATGAAGATAAACCCACAACCACAGACTGGAAAGAACGGTTTAAAAACATGGGTAGTAGCCAGGCATTGCTAGAATTCGGTAGCAGAAGGAAACAGATCTCTGAGAGTTGCAGGCCAGCCAGAGTTACATGATGAAACCCTGTCTCAAAAACAGTCAGTTTTAGCTAGTTGCTGACAACTTATCTAGCCAATCATCTCTAATAACCGTGAGAGGAAAAATAAAAGTTTCTTAAAGAGAAAGGGGTAACTACCCACCAGAAAGCTAAGGCTCAGTCTACTCAGCAAAACCACTCCCTTAACATCAGCGGCATATTTTAAAACTTACCTCTGCAATTAGATCACCCTCACTGATTTTTTCCCCTTCTTTTTTTTCCCAGCGGGCTATAGTGCCTGCCTGCATCGTAGGGGAAAGAGAAGGCAACGGAACCTGGAGGAGAAAAAGAAGCACAATTTAAACAGGGATACTTAACTCTCGGTGTGGTTTAGAGTTTCATTCCATTCAATTCCATGCAAAGAATTTGCTGAGCCCCATTACAAACTGGTTCCTGGGGATACAATGGGAGTTCGTGCACCCCAGAAGTTCATGACTTTCAATGGCAAGTGGATCCTCCAGTCGGTCTAGTGGATCTGAGAAAGCACGTGAAAATCCACAGACCTTTTGCATATAGCCCTAGGCTTGAAGCTCTTCTTTCAATGGAAGAGATCTCCACTGGGAAGGTCTTGGGCAAGGCGGTAACAGATCCAGAAGGGAGCTGGCTCACAGAGGCCTCTCAAGGAGGATTCCCCCACGCCAAGGAACCACCGGCTCTGAAGGACAACGGGGTCCGGGATGGAACACTCACCTTCTGGTGCGGGGGGAGGCTGTAAGAGCGACGGCCGGGCGACCCCAGGAGCTGCCGCAGTAACCGATTACGCGGCGTGGTGTCGGAGCCGGAGCTCCAGCCGCACAGCAAGCGGACCCCATAGCTCGGGGTCCCGCTGCTGCAACGAGCCGCGGCGGGGCCGGCCCGAGGGCTCCCGCATGGGGCCCCGGGGCCTTCCTTCAAGACTGCCCACCGAGCCCCGAGTCCGGCCCTGGGCACTGCACTCCGCGCCCGCCGCGCACAGACGCGCCACATACTGCCACCGACCCCCACGCCCCAAAAGCTCCGCCGTCTCCGGAGTGACCTCTCCAAGAGCAGCGCGGCTCTGCCGTCAGCCGCGCCCTGCAGTCGGTCGCGCAGTGTCGTAAAAGCGGCTCCTTGGACCGGCAGCCGGAACGCACGGCGTCCGCGCCCCTCTGCGGGGAACCGGTCTAGGGCACCCGGGAAGGACCCCGGCCACAGCTTAGGATCCGCGGGGACCGAAGCGCTTCGAGGCAGTCGCGGGCAGCGCACGTTGGGAAAGGATCAGGGGTGTGGGTGGCCCTGGGAGAGGTGTCGCAGAGGGTGGGACGCACGGCCCGCTCTAAGGTGGTGGCCTTAAGAGACCGGAGAGTCGGACCGGCTGAAGCCTGTGCTCAGGGAGGCGGTGCCAAAGGGAACACCCTTCTTTGCTTTAAGAAAAAGCCGGGGAATGAGCCTGGGCTGACAGTAATCCAAAGCTTTAGGTCAGTGTTTGCGGTCTGGAAACGTAACCGCCAAAAGTTGGAGGAAGAAAGGCCCGCGAGTGACCTCCGGGGTTCAGGGGTTGTCCCTGGGCTGCAGACTCCGCCCCTTGCAGGCTGTCCTAGGTTGTAAAGATTTCAGGTCCCTAAACCACTCGAAATGGAAGCAACAGGGTTTTCAGCCAAATGGTAAGAAGGGCANCCAAGAGAAAGTTCTTCATATTTCGAGTTTGTCTCAGAGGTCTAATTATATTCCCTATATAAAAATACTTGTTTGCGAAAACNAGTTTGTTACCCCCAAATTACTACCTTATCCTCTTAAATAGCGAAAAGATTTAAGAAACACACCGGACATGGTGTGCACATGCCTTTAATAACATTCCAGAGACGAGAGGCAGGTGGTTTACTTAAGTTCCAGGCCAGCCTGGTCTATAAAGCAAGATCCAGGCCAGCTTGGGCTACATACTGAGATCTTGTCTTTAAAAAAAGACTTAAGATACAACTTTGCAAAATGCATTGTCCTGCCATTCTGC
>LZPO01007961.1:515148-535143 GCA_001675575.1 Neotoma lepida
GTACTACCAACTTGAAAGGAATGATTACCTAGGGCACCGAGAACAAACTGCAAAGGAACGCGTTACCTGTAGTCCTGAAATCATTTTCTTTGCTTCCTCCATTTCTTTCTCTAAGTGCTCTTGTTGCTCCAAGAGCTGTTCTTCCCAGGTGGTTTCCAGGTACGTTCCCGGGCTCCCAGGCCTCCAGTCTCGGGATAATGGAGAGCCTGTCTCCTCTGCGAAATGAAAGGTGGGAGGACAGTCCATGTTGAAGAAAAGTGATTTCCGGCAGACAGGGCTCAGAGTACTTCACAGGTTCAGGTCACCTGCCTTCTGAACCTGTCTGCACACACAAACAGGACTGTCCACTAGGTGGGGTTGTGAGACACAAAGAACTGTCTGTTAACTGGGGTACCAGGCTCGGGAAAGTACAAGCTCTGTTCAGAAAGTCCACCCTCTTAAGCCTTACCCCGGGAAACAGCAGGGCTCCTGCCCCTGCACACTTGTTACGGCACACAAAGATCTTACTCCCAGCTCCTTGGAATTGACATTCCCAGAGTCTGATTTATAAGTAAAGGAACTGTCAGATGCAGTTGAAAGCAAAATGCCTTTTGGTGACTCTGGAGCTTTGGACAGGAGACTGTGGTTCAACCAACCCTGTGCTGGCTGGTGTTTGCTAACTTGACACAAACCAAGATGTACCTGGGAAGAGGAACCACAAATGAGAAAACACCTCTATCAGANTGCCTGTAGGCAAATCTGTAGGGCGTTTTCTAATTAATGATTGGTGTGAGAGGGCCCTGGCCACTGTGGGTGGGGCCATGCCTGGGCATAAGGATCAAACTGAAGATGTCAGTAAGTAGACTACGTGCCTCCATGGTATCTGCTTCAGTTCCTGCCTCCAGGTTCCCACCCTGAGCTCCTGCTTGGCTTCCCCTCATAATGGACTGCAACCTCTAAGCCAAATCAACCCTTTTCTCCCCAAGCAGCTTTTGGTAGTGGTGTTTTGTTTTTATCACAGCCATAGAAACCCTAACTAAGACAAACCTATTCCTTTCACCCCTTTGAGCTATAACTGAACCCTTTCCACACAACATCCTGTGAGTCATGCTGAAATAAAATNAGAAAAGTGTACTCACAAAACTTGAATGTTACTCCCTGGTTTATTTCCTTGTCTTTAAGACCCCTTTGCTCTGTTGTCCTTGTCTGCTTTATCCTAATTACATGCATCACCATTTAATGTGCACTACGGAATACAGATGGCTGCAAACTCTCTGAGCAAGCTTCTTTACTTNCAAGAGGCACATAGTAAATCCTCTGAGTTGTGGTAAAGATTAAAAGAGGTAAAACATGAAGGACCCAGTAGTATCTGATAGTGCAAGTAAGTGCTCGGTCAATACTCCTCCTCTCTCTCCACAGCCTGAAGAGTCACTCCCTGGGTGACTCTTTGTTTTTTGGGTTTTGAGACAGAGCCTCACTGTGTAGCCCAGGTTGGCCTGGAATTCACTAGGTCATCTAGCTGGCCCTGAATTTGTGACCTACCATCTCCCGAATGCTGAGATTACAGATGTGCACCATCACTCTCTCAAGTGCTGAGATTACAGATGTGCACCGCCACACCCAGGCTCTGACTGACTGGTACAAATGCTTACCGGAAGCAGAGTAAAGAAGGATTCTGTTTCAGATTTTCTTTTGTGGGGTTCAGTTTCATTGCAACCCTTATGGAGGAGTGGACTTCCACCTAACACTTGTACTTTGTCTTACCCATGTTTCTTTTTATGATTAAGTAGGGGAGAAATAAAAAAGAAGATAAATGAGATAGACTCAAAAGTTTAAACAAAGAGAATTGTGTGGTTCTTTCTGTAGCCCTGGTACCAAGACCTGTTCTCTGTTGCATGTTCTCACGGGCATTTTGGTTCAAACTATGTCTTCCTGGCTCCAACCTAAGTTAGTGAAGAACCAAAATTATCTTCACAAAATGGGAATAATAAAAACTATTTACCCNAATAAGGCTTCTGACTGCCCTGATGTCATTTCCTAATTCATAGGCAGTCAGCTAAGGGAGGGCTGCTGTGAGCTTCTTTGACAGCTCAGTACCAGAAAGGACATTATGTGCAAGGATAACTACATCAATTGACTCAAAGGTATTAGAGCCCTCGAGAGCTGACCCTGACCCTACATGCACAGACCGTGAAGACAGACATAGTCCGGAAGCTTAAAGTAGGTAGTCAGACCCTCCGAAGTCTTCAGGCGAAAAGCCTTCCCTTGAAGCAACCCAGGCAGGCGGGCAGGTGGTACCTGTTCTGTTCTCTATTCCTTCAGAGGGAATAATCACAAAATCGGCCTTTTCCTCTGATTGGGTTATAATGGATTCACTCTTTGCACTGTGGATTGGACTGGGTGAAGTCAGACTGTGAGCAAACAAAAGAGAAGAGAAACAATTATGAACAGTTATATAGAAGTCAATTTTCCCAGTTCATCCTAGAGATATCTTATTCATACCATGCCTAATGTGATACCTAGCTCACAGTTAGAACAAATGTTTGTTGAACAAATTAAATAAATGTGGAATAAATAAATGATAAAAACCCAGTCCTAGGGAGTATTTTCATTTTTCATGTTATTTAAAGACTTTATTTTACATTTTAATTATGTGTATGTACATATGGCTTTGGGAGTTGGGGGGAGTGTACATGTAAATCTAGATACCCACAGATACCAGAAGAGGATATTGCGTTCCCTGGACCTGGAGTTACAGGCGGTTGTGAGCTGTTCTAGGTGCTAGGAACTGAACTTGGAGCCTCTGAAGAGCAGGAAGCACTCTTTACCACAGAGCCATCACTCCAACACCCCAGGGAGTCTTTTCTACAATAAGACTACCTTTAAGGGGCTGGAGAGATGGCTCATTGGTTAAAGGCACGGGTTGTTCTTCCAGAGGTCCTGAGTTCAATTCTCAGCAACCACATGGCAGCTCACAACCATCTATAATGAGATCTGGTGCCCTCTTCTGGTATACAGGCATATATGCAGGCAGAACACTGTATACATAATAAATAAATTTAATAAACCTTAAAAAAAAGACTTCATTTAAGCATAATTGATTGAAATGGGANTCACCAGAATAGGCAATAAGTTAATTTTAAAAAGCTGTTTTGTTTTGTTGTGTGGGGTTTCTTATTGTTGTTTTTTGTTTTTGTTTTGTTTGTTTTGTGGTATCCACCACTATCAATTCCTAGGCCCATGTTTAGAGGGTGATGTTCCAATAGCTTTTGGAGCTGGATCAAAATCATATTTCCAATTATCTGAGTCTCTCGAAGGCAACCAGAGAGCAGCTCTAAGTTAATCCCCAAAGAGGAGACAGTTTGGGGGTAGAAACTGCTAGTGTGATTGCAGGGCCAGGATGGGCAGAGGGGCAGGAATTTATCAACAGGTGAGCCAGCATATGATAAGAAGAGTGGGGGCCGGGAAGGTGGCTCACTGGTTAAGAGCACCCACTGCTTTTGCAGAGGACCCAGGTTCAGTCTAGCACTAACACAGCTGCTCACAACCATCTCTAACTCTAGTTCCAGGGGCTCTGACACCCTCTTCCGACCTCCACAGGCACCAGGCATGCGTGTGGTACACAGACACACAGTACAGACAAAACATTTACACACATAAAATAAAAATAAGTCTTTAAAACAATAAGAAGGGAGGGGACAAAAGGAGAAAACATGCTAGCGGTAGCTGGGTCAAAGTTCACTTGATTAGCTCTTCCTGAAGAATTATTATTTTTATTATTATTTGCCATGGTTTCATATTTTCAATTAATCTTGAGACACCTTTCAATAATTCCTGTGTTCTCATGTANCTTTGAGAGGAACTGCTCAGATTTTCAGGGAAGCACATTTTAAATCTTCCCTTGGACAAGACAAGATGGGAACATAGGGTAATGCTTCTGTCTAATAAGGACAGAGGAGTCTGGAGAGCCCTTTCTCTTCACGCTGCACTATGAGAACATCAGCACCTGTCTCTTATACACATCTAGATGTGTATAAGAGACAGGTAAGGACAGAGGAGTCTGGAGAGCCCTTTCTCTTCACGCTGCACTATGAGAACATCAGCACGAACACAATCTCAGGGGCTGTGGAGTCTACGGCTCAGCCCCCTCTTAGGAATTCTTTCCAAATCTATCACCCAGACAACAGTGAAAGTGTCTAGGATTCATTGACCCCTTAATGTGCCCCTGAAGTCTCCCAGGCTAATCCTTACAACCACAAGCAGGAGTTAACCTTTCCTCTTCCCACAAACCAGAGGAAAAACTAGAAACAAGCACAGTGGAAGCAGCCAGATTTCAAAAACTGTGGACTAGTGTCTCCCCAGTGTCCACAGCTGAAGACCTTTGGTGGGAATGATCTCAGTTAATACTATGTCTTCATCTTTCTTAAAAGCTGCTTTTCTACATCTGGGGGTGTATAGATCAAGAGAAGTGAGGGGTAGCAGGTACTACTCAGAAATGTTGAGTGTTTCCTGGAACTCTCTTAGCTATTTTCACTATGTAGGCAATCTGACCTTCTGGCCAACGTGAGTTCACAGCCGGGAAGGCTCTCATGTAAAGGGGCTGTGTCGCCGATAAGGAGAGATTTATGAGTNCTCAGCCCCCAGCATTTACCTCTTACAAAATTGGGAATCTGGGTACACAAAGCCTTTGTCAGCCACCCCTCTTCCTCAGCTGACAAGGTGCCATGGATAACAAGTCCCACTGCCTGCATCTGGCTGGACCACAGGAGGGATGTGCCAGACAGACCGGAGGGAGGGCGTACTGGGGAACTGTGATGCTGAGAAAAGGCTTTCCTTAAAGCACAGACGCATGCTCAGTTACACCTCTTCCCTNCAAGTAAGTTGCCTCCCATATAAGGGCAGAAAGAGGCGGACGTCTGGATATCCAACCCCACCGGGGGAGTGGCAGAGCAGGCAAAGGAAAACAACATTTCTTTTTCTTGAAACGAGACTGCCAGGATAAGGCCACGGAGGTGAGACCAGGAAACTAGATGGCTAAGATCAAGGAGCCGGAGGGAGGAAAATCCTGGGGCATGTGTCAGAGCAGTAAGACCCTCCTAGAAGAAGGCGTTTTAAATCCTTGGCCTCAGGTCAGAGAAAAGCATCTTCATGCTAATTAATTGTTAAGACTTGGGCTCCTCCCTAACNAGCTTAAAAGTCATACTTGACAAACAACCCCTACTTATCATCACAATCCTCTCTGAGGTCAGAGAACCCCTGATTACAAAGGGGTCCTATCCATACATTTCTTAATCTAATATCTCACCGATATTAATTTATCATACCAGCAAACCCCAACAAAGATACTGCCAAATTAGACACATCAGTATTTTTAAATGAATAACCGAAGAAAAGGAAGAGTCCCGTCGCCCCTGGAGTCGGCTCCAAATTCCTAAAATCACTCGATTTTGTAATGCTAATCCCAGACCAGCAGCCTGTACTCACCGAATAGCACACCCAATCATTTCTTGTCCCCAGACAACCACGTCCCCCAGTCCTGGCCCTGTTTCCCCTCATACCGGCACCTCAAGAGCCAAAGTGGCTTCAGCTCACCATTTGACTTGTGTCCCTCCCATGGTCCCCTCCTGGCTCCGGCTTCAGCAAGCCTGCTTCCCTGGGTGAGGTGGGAGGCTGAGAGTCACATCGCTCCTAAATTCTCACATGTCCCCCCCGCGTGGGGGCTCGAAGAACGACTCCAGAGATCAGCCAGCCAGTGGAACGATTCGCCCGGGTCTCCGGAGAAAGTAGGAAGGGCAGAGGTGGGCGTCCTGGCCCCGGGGACCGGGATGCTCCCTGGGGTGAAGCGCGCTGTCCCAACAGCTCAGACTCCGCCGCAGCCAAGCCTCGGAGGAAGCCTCCTCCCATCGCCAGAGGCCGATCGCTGGCAGCTGCATCTCTGTCCCTGCGGCCGCGCAGCTCCGAGCATTCCCCCAGGCAGCGGCATCTCAACCCATCTCCCTCCGGGCGAGAGGCTCCAGAGGCTCCTGCTGAGCGTCGAGTGGAGTCCGGCGTGCTGTGCTCCTGCTCAGCGCCGCCTCCTGATCCCTCCCTTCCAGTCCCCCTCTCCCCCCCTACCCCTTTCCCAGGCTGTCACACGCGGCCAGGCAGCGCTGGGCTGCGACCCAAGAGCCGCCGACGGCTCTGGGCAGAGAGGTAGGGGTGCTGGCCGAGGCCGGGGTCCAAGGGCGCGGTCCGGAACCGGGTAGGCAGACGGTGACCAGAGCCTAGGAGCGGCGGGGGATGGGCAGCGCGGTAGCAGAACCGCGTGGATCTGATGTCCTGGTGCCGAGGAGAGCAGCAGCGAAGACGTTGCTGCACCTCTTTGACCCCTCCCTCCTTGGACACGCGGGTCTGGGACTGATCTAATCCGGAGGAGCTCAACCCCGCTCTCTGTAGATTGGGAGACGCTGGCAGGATCGAGATTGGAGCACCCACTCCCCCACTCTCCCCCTCCCCGCCCGCAGAAAACATGCAGAATACCCTCCCGTCCGCTGCTCCCACCTTCCTTTCCCTCTGGCGGTTCTGCTTAGGTACAGTGAGAGTCCGGCCTGTTTACTGGAGCAACAGGAGGGTAGAGCTTTGCTAGGGCATCCTTGAGAAGCAGCCGGGGAAGCAGCAGGGAAGACACCATAGGATGTCTATCCGATGGTCTGCAGCTATATCCCACCCAAAGCTGCAACATCTCCAACATTCCTGGTTCTTCTAGGGGTTCCAGGGTCAATAGGTGCCCAAATGGAAGTGAGCAAATGGCAGAACCTGCTAGAAGCCCTCTCCTTTCCTGAGGGGTCAGTGAAGAAATAGGCAGAGTGCTGACTCTATCCCAAAGAACANGGCAAAACCAGAAAGGAGAGGAAAACAGAGGGGGAAATGTAGTCTTCTTTGACTCATCTCCTACTGTTGCCATTAGCCCAACACAGCCGGATATCTAGAGGGTCCCTCATACTGATCTCACAGCTGCAGTCTGGGGGTCTTGCCTGAAGGAAGGAAGCAGCCACCCTGAGGAGATTCAAACTCTCTTCCCTTCTCTTTCACAGGCACACTCAGGCTCAGGAGAGTCAAAGGCCAGTAGAGANGCAGGAAGCAAGAGATCTCATTATACAACAGAACAGCCTTTGATTCTGTGCTGAGCCAAAGATAGTCCCAGCCACAAGCAAAAGAGCAAAGGTTTAGAGTCTCATTAAAAGCACACCTACTGCTACATGGTCGAGTTTCTTTGGGGGCTGGTCAAAATGTCTTCTAACTGGATAGAGATGAGGTTTACACAAAACTGTCAAGGTACCACACTGAACACTTGGAAATGTTTAATGGTCTATTACAGATCCATGTCAGAAATAGAAACTACACCCACTACATGTAAACATTTTAAAGTTGAGCTAGGTTAGCAGTATATTNAGATGATGGAAAGAGGTCCACAGGGCCTTCATAAATTAGAAAATGGTATGTCAAAACAGGTTGGGATTGTATGAGGAAAAGAAACAGGAGGAAGAAATAAAAAGATGGAAANTACGCACAAGGCACAATTAAATTTAAATAGATCAGAATATGCTGGGTTGGAGCAGGAGGGAAAAGATCATTAGAGGATACGNTCAATACAATTTAGCAACAAAATCAAGTTAGCAAGTAGGCTGGGGATGTGTTTATAGCATAATCTCCATGAGCCAGGAGAGTAATCTTTTTCTGCCACAATACTTGGCACTGGTCAGGCTTTTATTAGAGCNGAGTGTCCTGTTCTGGGCCCTCACTTGGCTCTAAGGGAAGCAGACAGCTCTTNACTAGAGTCACAAACACCCGAAGCCCACTTAAATNCGTANTAATGTGCCCCAATTCACAGTCCTATAAATGAATGTGGAAATGCTAATGCGTCAGACAGTCCCGCACATTTCCTCTCCAGCCTTCTGTGGATATAACTAAAGAATCAGACTCAGCCTGCAGGACAGGGCCCGGGAACTGGCTATCATAAACACTAGCAGCTCATGCACAAACACTGGGCTGCACTGGACTCTGAAGGTCCCAGTCACACCCCCATGTGGTNAGAGCTAACTATTGTCACTGGGATGCTGCAGTTTCTGTATGTGGGAAATTCACTGCATCCCACTCTTCGTCAACACCGAACCCACAGGCCGTGCTGAGAGCTAGTCCTGGAAAGCCAAACATACACTGAGGAAAGCAAAAGAGGTTAGGTGCTTTTTGGTTTTCAATGTTAGGGGTGGAACCCAGGGCCTCTGGCAAGACAAGCGCTCTAGCAATAAGCTACACACACACCCAACTGTGGGGAGCTGAAGAAGCCATGAGTGAATATGTAAAGAGTAGATAAAGACCTGAGTGAATGTGTACTACTAACATGGGCACTGCCATGTCAAGGACCAATGTCTCAGACCCATGGGAAATTGGCAAAGCCTTCCTNAGACTGGTCAGTCTCAGAATTGGTAAAGGCTTCCTCTGGTCTAGTGCAAATGTTGACAGTGTGCAAGGGTGAGTGTTTACAAATGATTGACCAGTGTGTGCAAAAACTAGCAACTCCTGGATGTTGGATGATTATAGCCTGAGACTGTTCACTTAGAGACCTACCAAGACTAGCTAACTCCTCCCCTCCATGCAGTATCTAATAAATACACTGAGGTTCGCACATCCCACCTGACCCCAACTTTTTGGTGTATGTGAGTCATTTCTTTAGTGTCTGTCCATTCTTCGCTCCCTTGCTACCCTAGTCAGGTTTCCAGACCCAAGCCTAGCAGGATATGGTACTCAACCCCACGGGTGCCTTAGTGCTTTTGGTCTTGCTACTTGAGGCTAAGAATCCCCAAGAGTTCAGCTTTCTACCACAGNATGTAAGANTGTAAAGAATGTAAGGCCACAAATACCTGGAGCAGCTAGACTCAGACGGGGACCGTTGCTGCCCTTCGTATTGCTGCACAAGTGCCCGAACACTCCAGTATGGATTCTCAATCTCCTCATCCATGCTGCTGTTCCTAAAGAGGGGCAGGGGGCACCAGAAAAGACAGTGTTAGCCCTGCAGTTCAGGTCAGCTCTGCAAGTAGAGATATCCTGCCACTCAGTGTGCACTACAGGAAAGAAGATAAATAAGGCATCGGGGCNGCCTGGCACACACCTGTCATTCCATCACTCAGGAGGCAGAGGCGGGAGGATCAGGAGTCTGAGACCAGCTTGGGCTACATAGATAGCAAGATCCTATTTGCAAGAGGCAAACACAAAAACAAGTGATTTTGCCAATCTCTGTGACACCTTGGGGTCATGTTCTCCTTTAGCAACTACACAACCCTCAAAACACTTCCTGTCATGAAATATCAAGACAGATTGGCCTTGTGGATACATTCCAGGATACAGCCTCCTCCAGATGGACTACATATCTCCCAGTGAAGAAAACACACTGTGCCAACCACATATATTTAAATTTTGGGCATGAGAGCAAACTTACACACATGGTTCCTTACATTCTGCTAGCTGAAAAATAAACATCTCGAAAGAAAAGGCTTAGTTAGCCTGGCTTGCAGCTGTGGGCCTATAATCCCAGCTATTTGGAAAGCTGAGACAGCAGGAACACAAATTCATGGCCTGTCTGAACCACAGAGTGAGTTCAAGGCCAGACTGGGCATGAGATCCTGTCTCAAAATCAGACATAAGAAGTCTGAGGATATACCATAGTAGTAGTAGAGCTCTTGCTTGGCATGCATAAGGCTCTAGGTTCACTAGCCAGTACCATCAAAAAAAGGCCAAGCTTTTCTCACTAGGATTTCCCTCCCAAACCTCTACTCTATTCTGTTATCTTTTCTGCAGTGCGGGGCTGTTTGGTTGATATTTCCATCCTACTTGTACTGATAAGCAAAGAANTATCAAAGAAATACCAGTACCCCTCCCCAGACTTTTACCTCTGTCTATACCGGAAGACATCCCGTCCTGACCGAGACATGTCATGGCACACATCAGCCAGAGCAGCAGCTGCTCCTTGGGCCACAGCAGTAGCACAGTGTGGTTGATGACTCTGAATAGGGGTTCTGGAGTCGNGCCCCTGGCTCACTGTCCTGCTAGAGCCGGGTTTAAAATGAGCTGCCAAGGCAAGGACCAGCCTCATGATGGACTTCAGGTTTCCTTCCACAATATCTAAAGGACAAGACAGATGGAAAGGTGTTAAGAGGGAGGTAGAGGCTGTGGATTGATGCATTTATTATATATCGCTGGTNATACAGTAAGCCAGGTAGGCAGTCTCCATTTCATAAAGCCATGTTCATCAAAGAACACAAAGTTTAAAGGCAATTACAGTAAAGTATGATAATCAAATGGTTAAAGAGAGGTACAGGAGTCTTCAGCAGTTTGTGGGGAGATAATCTTAGAGTTCTTAAGGAGGTATTACTAGAGGAAGTGAGTCCTCAGTTGAGACTGGGGGGTGATGCTTCTTTAGCTAATAGGGGAGAAGGGATAAGAACAATGAAGGAAAAGGTACATGCCAAGGTCTAGAGATCAGTATAATAGGGTGATATCGTCTGTTAGGAAAGCTGCAGGCCACATGTAGCTACTAAGCACTTAAATATCACTACTCTGAATTGCAATATGCTCAAAGCAAGTACTGTAACTAAGTGTTAAGTAAATACCTTACACACACATGGGAAATCAAAAGATCTCAGACAGTATCAAAGTTGAATGTGGGGCTGGAGAGATTGCTGAGTGGTTAGGAGCACTGGCTGCTCTTCCAGAGGACCCAGGTTCGATTCCCAGCTCCCACATGGCAGCTCACAACCATCTCTAACTCCAGTCCCAGGGGACCTGATGACCTCTTCTGGCCTCTGAGAGCACCAGGAACACACATGGTGCATAGATATATACGTGCAGGCAAAAATGCCTATACACATAAAAAATAAAAGTAAAATGTAAACTATCTCAGTAAAGTTTAATATTGACTTCGCAGTAAAGTGATCATATTATGGACATACTGGGTTACATGAAATATATTATTATAACTATTTTCAGTCCTTCCTGCTTATAATGTGGCTTTAGGAAACTTTTAAGTACTTATACGACATGCATTATATGTGTGGTCCAGCACTGCGGTGGAGAAAGTGGAAGAGTTCAGTATGGCCAGACCCCCAGAGCTCAGCAGGAGAAGGAAAAGCAGGTGGGGAATCAGAGGTTGGGTCGTAAGGGACCAGGTAGGCTATAGGAGAGATGCCAGGCTTATCCACGTGACTTCAGGATGCACAGCAGGGGCACGGTATGNGCTCTTAGTTCACTCCAGCTGTGGTGTGGAGAGGAAATCGATGGATGCGGTAGGACTAATTAGGAAGCGCTGAGCTCCTTCAGGCAAAAGACAATGAATGGCAGTGTTCCCTTAAAATAGTCCACATGTAGGCCAGATCCCCAAGCCCACTCCACACGGGGACCAGATCAGAGCTATCACTGCACTCTAAATTCTGCCCTAGAAAAAAAGAGGAAAGAACACACACACACACACACACACACACACACACACACACACACACACACACACACACAGAGGAGGGAACACGCATTGTGAAAGATCTGGTTAAAGTTAATGAAAGGAAATGGATACAATTCCACTGTTTGGCTTTATAGCCTTTCAAATGTACAAAGCACGCAAAGGACTATTTGATGTCTTCTACCAAATGCTCTTAATGGTCACTATTTGCTCACCTGAGTAACTTCAAACAGAACACACAGAACACCAATAATCCAACATGAAAGGGTTCCTCCCCACCCTCCTTCTCAGCAAAACTACAGGCAACAGACCCAAAAGCTGGTGTTGAAACAACCAAATCTAGTCAATTCTAGAAAAGCATAAAAAGGAAAAGGAAGCCTATGCTTTCGAAGGACCCCTACATGGCTCCTTCCTTACAGCATGGGCAAAAGGTTATGCCACTACAGAAGACTACATATAAAAGCCGCAGGACTCTTTTGTCTGTCTGGAATGTTCTCACAGCCAAAAAAAGAAATGCTACAAAATATTTCCCTTTTAAGCTAAGTGTGGTACACAGCTCTAATCCCATAAATTAAGAAACAGAGGCAGGAGAAACACCTAATTTGAGGAAAGCCTAGGACACAGCAAATTCTAGGGCAGCCTGGGCTATACAGTGAGACCCTGTCTCAAAAACACATATACTGAGGCTGGGCAGTATTAGAGATGTGTCTTAGTTGACAGTGCTTGCCTAGCATTAACAAAGCCCTGGGGTCAGACCCCAACACCACATAAAGCTGGGTGGTGATGCAGTTTTGTAGTCTGAGCACTGAGGAGGTAGAAGGTAGAGGATCAGAAGTTCAAGGTCATCCTTGGCTACATAGCAGTTTCAAGATCAGCCTTTGTTACGTAAGATCCCGTCTCAGAAAATAAAGGAAAGGAAGAAAGGAAAGAAAAATAGAAGAAATGAGAGAGTTTCTTCTAGGAAACTGAATGGAAAAGCGTAAGTTATGATGGTTGGTAATAGTACTTGATCATAAAACTCAAAGATCTCAAAAACCGCAATCCATCTTCATACTTGAAAATTTAAACGAGACATTCCAATATTAATATCTCAATTTTGTCTTTTATTCTTGTACCATTAATTTTCCCACATGCACTCAAGCATATCTATATTCAATTCAAATTAATAGAGAGCTGCTACCTGCAGCCAGGTCTCTGGAGCACTGGGATTTCAGTACTCAATCACTGTCTTCCAAGGGGGTGCCTGTCTTCATGCAACAAGGATATAAGACCATGAGCCTAATCCTATTCCAGTCTGCTCAGAACAGCTGGCCATATGGCCAAGGGAGCTTCTCAAACTGGTTTGCACAGGTAAAAGCTAAGTGTTCTTTCCCTAAGGATGAGGTGCTGACTAACCTTTAGCTGAAGTCTGATGCATACGAATCTTTTTGGAAGCTACAAACTGTAGCACTCTCTCCACATTATTCTTCATCTCTTGTTGGTTACTGGGACTCAACTGTACTCCGCTCAGTTTTTCTCCTGCTGTTAGGAGAGGGGAGAAAAAACAATAACACATAATGTCTTAAGTAAGAACATTATCAAGGTTTCATAGCCAGCCAGGCACAAGGGAGGGGTACAAACACTAAAATTCTCTATAAGTAAATGAGTGAGTTAAGTCCTGGTGTATGCACCAGGGGAAGTGGTNGCAGAAGAGAAAAATGAAAAACTTTCAGAACACTTCAGTCTTCCAAATGTAAANCCACAGTCCTGTAAAGTTATATTGTGTATATATTAATTAATTCAACAAATATTCATGAGTATCCACTGTATGCCAAACACTGTTCTAGGTACTACAGAGAGCAGGGAACAGGTAAACAATGTGTNTTCCCTCCTAGTTTATAGCTACAATATAACAAGTCAATGTTTAATATAATTTTGAGTAAGGATAAAGACAGAAAAGAATAGTAATCATGGCCTTTCTGATAATATAGTCTTGAAAGTTCTAAATAAGAAATGTTTATATTTAAGAAGATGTGGTGGTTTGAAAAAAAATTGGCCCCCAAAAGGAGTGGCACTATTAGGAGGTGTGGCCTTGTTGGAGTAGGTATGGTCTTGTTGGAGGTAGTATGTCACTGTGGAGGCGGGCTTTGAGGTCTCATATACGCTCAAGCCACACCCAGGTTCTCAGACCACTTCCTGTGAGTCAGGATGTAAGAACTCTCAGCTCTTCTCCAGCACCCTGTCTGCCTGCATGCTGCCTTGCTCTCTGCTATGATGATAATGGACTAAACCTCTGAACTGTAAGTGAATCATCACAATGAAATGGTTTCCTTTTTAAGAGTTGCCATGGTCATGGTGTCTCTTCACAGCAATAGAAACCCTAACTAAGACAGAGAGTACATGCCAGGCTGAAGAGCAATACAAACAAACCCTAACATGGGATTAGCTCAGCCTATCTGAGGGACAAAAAGATCTGTGTGGCTAGCTAGGCATGTAGTACATGCCTATGACCTCAGCAGTTGGGAGGCCGTGGCAAGAGAATCAGGAACCAATTCAGGTTAATTGAAGTTAGCCATGGCTACATAGCAAGTTCTGGGCCAGGCTAGGCTACATGAGACCCTGTCTCAAATGAAAAAGAAAAGACCAGTGTGGCTAGAGTGGAGTTATCAGTCAAGACCCAGGAAAGGCCACCAAGATAAGCAAAGCCAGTCACATGGGGCTCTGAGGATCACAGGAACAACCCTGAATTTATTCTAAGGGTAATGAAAAGCCAGTGGGGACTTTCAGACAGGGTAGTGACATTATCTAGTATGTGTTTTCCAAAGATGACTGCGTGTATGTATAGATCATGAGGGCGATGAAACCGAGAGATGAGTCAGGAAGACAGCCAAAATATTCAAGGCAAGAGATAAGGATGGTAAGGGTTAAAGTGGAAGAGAATGGCTGGCCACAAGTCAGACACTGAGTATATTTTGAACACAAAGCAGAAGGTACATGTTAAGAACTGGCTGTGATTCAGGAGGGAAGAAAATACTCAGGAATGACTTCAGTTCTGCTTAACAACTGAGAGAACGACATGAAGTGTTCCTGGACAAAGATGCAAGGTGAGGATGGGCAGGGAGAGTAAAGGGCTTGGTATGGGGAAGGAAATATGAAGTTCTGGTTAGCTGCACATAAGACATTCAAATGACAATGGTGACCAGGACACTGTGTATGCATGTCTTGGACTCCAGGAAAAGCTTAAGGCCAAATATACAAAACTAGGGAGAGACCATGAGCTTTTCTCTTTTTTGTTCTGTGTGTCTGAGTGTATATGAGGTATGTGGTATGTGCACACACGGGTGTGCATGGCTGCACATATGGAAGAAGCTGGTATCTTGGTCTGTCACTATACACTTTATTCCCTTGAAACAGGTTTTTCTTTGTTTTGTTTTTGTTTTCCTGAACTTGGAGCTAGAGTGGCAGTCAGCAAACCCCAGTGATCCTCCTGTCTCCAACTCCCACAGCACTGGAGTTATAGGTGCACTTGTGACCATGTATGGTTTTTTAAACACGAGTACTGGGGATTCAAAGTCCAACCCTCATGCTTGCACATCAAGCATCACTGAACCATCTCCTCAGCCTCCTTGAGGTTATTTTAGGCTGGGNATATACCTTAGTTGTAGAGCGCTTGCTACCATGTTCAAGGCCAAGTTCAATTTCCAGAAACATGCGTGCANAAGCGCACACAATGCACACAAAGTGTTTAAAACCTAGATCTTGGGAAAATAAAAACACATTAATACTGATTTCCAGGCTTATAGAACATCTCTGGAAACAACAGGCTACCTCCAGAATGGAGGACGGGTAACGGATGGCTAACACCTATTATCAACTTNACAGGATACAGACTCACTTAGGAGACAAGTCTCTCCGTTGAGGGACTATTTACATTGGGTTAGCCTCTCTGCCCATGTCTGTGAGAGGGTGTTTTAATTAAGTTAACTGAGGTGGAAAGAACCCCTAAAATGGGTGGCAGCATTCCCTGGGCTTGGATCCTGGACACATGGGAAGGAGAAAGTGAGCTGAGCACCAGTATTCACTGTTGTCTCATCCGCATTTGGCTGCACCTGGACCGGCTGCCTCAAACCCCTGCTACCACTCTTCCCCCACTATGGTGGACTTTTCTAACCATGAGGCAAAACAAATCCTTCCTTCTTCAAGTTGCTTTGTGTGGCAGAAAAACACAAGTGCTAATACAGTTTCTGTTGAAGAAATATAGGTAGAAGATGAGTTTTGTTTTTAACCCTTTTGTGCCTAGATTTCTTGTTAGTCCACATGTAACCTATTTAAATAAGGGGAAAAGAAAATGCTTAAAATAGATTTTGGTATTTATTTTATTTTTAGCGTGTGTGTGTGTGTGTGTGTGTGTGTGTGTGTGTGTGTGTATGTGTGTGTGTATACATACAAGTGCAGATGACCTTGGAGTCCAGAAGAGGGATGACCTGGAGTTAGAATTACAGAAGACCGTGAGCCCTTCTACTTGGATGGTGCAAACCAAACTCAGGTCCTCTGCAAAAGCAGTATATACACTCTTAACAGCTGAGTCATTTCTCTAGCCAGGATTTTGGAATTAAAACAGACCTAGGTTTGCACCTTTACCTGGATATTTAAATTTATAGGAACTTGTGAAGTTGCCAAGCCTTGTAAACCTCATTAGTAAAATAATACAGGTTTATCATCCATAATCTAAAACTTTAAACTTATAAAGGCTCCAAAATCTGAAACATTATTATTACTTTATGTATATGGGCATATGTAAGTATGTCTATGTACTGTGTGCATGTCTGGTACCCAGGGAGGCCAGAAGAGGGCATCAGATTCCCTGGTACTGGAGTTATAGATGGTTGAATTCCAGAGGACCATGGGACTCANGCCCAGGTCCTCTGAAAGAGCAGCCAGTGACCTTAACTGCTGAGCNATCTCTCCAGTCCAAAAACCTGAAATGTTTTAAGCATCATACTAGTGCCCCCAAAATTTATGATTTGGGGACATTTTCAGATTTTGGATTTTCCATAATTCTTAGCTGTAAATTCTCATCTCTGTATATATATATACATATATTTTAATCTAACATCTGAAGCATTTTTGGTCCCAAGCATTTTGGATGAGGGGTACTCCACCTGGACTCAAACTCACATCACAAAGAAATCAAAAGAACAGATTTGGCACATACTAAGCACCTATTAATTAATTTATTTTTATAGATCTTCCTTTTGCTTCCTGGAAACAGAAATAATAATCTCTGTTTCCTAAGAGTGTGGTGTTAAAAATAAACTCACAAAAGATAGAAAGCATTCCATTCTGACAGCAGCAATTACTGCTGCCACTGTTACCCTCAGTACAAATGAACAGTCAATCATGAGCTGTCTCAAAAAAAGTATTCACAGATAGGCTGNCTGTTTCAAACCAGCTTCTTCCACACCACATACCTCCAGGACAGCAAGCAACATCAACTGACCAGTAATACATGTTTGAGAACTTATTCCATGCATTTAGCTNGGGCTGTGGAACGATAAAAACAAAGTATAGCGTATCATTCTCTTCAATAGCTCCGTCTACACCATGCCTAATAGCCAATCAGTGAGAGAAATCATAGCAGAGCTATGGACAAACATTGTGGGAATATAGACCCTAATAAGAACAGAACCCAGAATTAAAGAGGAAAACCCTTCTGTGGAAACACATGGGTCTGAGTGTCAGAGAAGAAAGTTCTTTTGCTGGTGACATTTTCTCTTTTGGCCTGAATGCTACTCCCTTTTCTGTTTTTCTATTTTTTTTTTNACTGAGCACCCGTTATGAGTACCCTGGAAGGGAGGCTAGTGACCTAAACAGGTGTGTGTGTGTGTGTGTGTGTGTGTGTGTGTGTGTGTGTGTGTTTTGCTTGCATGTATATTTGTGCAGAAAAAAATGTGGGTTCCTCTGGCACTGGATGGTTGTGAGCTATGGGTGTTGGGAGTTGAACCAGATCCTCTGTAAGAGCAGCCTGTACGCTCAACTGCTGAGCCAACTCTCCAGCCCTCCCACTTCCGTTTGTAACTTAGACAGAAGTTCTTTTGGTAGCTCTCCTTCCCTAGTTAGATATGGATTCTTCCGGTCTGCCATTCCTGAACTCCTAGGATTAAGGCAGGGTGCTTACCCCATCAGAACACTANGTGCAGTAATAAAACGGACCTCACTTTCCAGTCCTTCCAATTAGACTGGGAACCTCTGAGGAAACAGACAGGGCTAATGCCTCTCCATATAATACAGTGCCAAGCACATGGTGTTTATTGACCAGTATATGAATTAACCTTGGGCAAGTACTTTAGGTCTTCCCAACTCCATTGCCATGTATTCTAAAGAAGGAACAACCTGCTTTGAAGGGCTCATGGAGGAGAAAGAAGTCATGTTCACGTCTACACTAGCATCAGAGTCCAAGGCCCACTGACCAACAATCTCGATGAGATAGGCCAGGATCACTCCGTCTCGGAGATCCTGTCGCAGGTCCTGCACAGGCTTCACGGATGGCCTCTTCTTCAGCTGGGCATTCACCCAGGCCACATAGGCCTGTAGCTGTTGCTGGAAAATAAAAGGTGGAGATAAGGGAAAGATGACATATCAGTCTTATCCCCATCCTGTCCCTGTAAGGCAGCATGAGAGGGTGAGGTACAGTGGGAGAGAAAGGGTTTAAGATGTTGTGATCAGGCAGAGCATGTTCCCAAATCTCTAGCTTTAGGCTAACACCTAGGGATAAGATAATCTCTGACTTATTCAGTGCTGCAGACACAGACAGAGAGACAAACATTTCCAGGTTGTTACTCCCACTTTCCGTGCTCTGTTGATAAGGACCAAGGCTGAGTCCAGGATGCCAGCCAGTATTCAGGTANAATCACTGCTGCCAGCAACCCACCATGCTTTGCAGTCACAGTTCCTCATGTACTTTTTGAATGGACCGTGATGCTCCTATTAACTGATCTTGTGGAACCAGACATGAACCAGGACCCAAGCACAGTGCTGCCTCCCACAGCTGCTTTCCTCAGAATGAGATGTGGGTGCGGTCATCTTACACTTAACGGAAGATTTACCCTCCTGAGCCCATAATCCTAGGATTGCTACAGAGTTAGNTTTAATCTGTGTCTTATATTGTCAAAGAGGATCTGGTTACAGAAGACTGATGCAGAGAAAGAAAAGAAAACCATAAAGTGGACCNTGACTCTGAGGACTGAGAAGCATTTTCCTTTACTTCCTATAAAGTTGGGGCCCTGTACTANCAGGAACTTCTGAGGCTTCAAGGTTGAGACATTTAAGGAACTCATTCCAACCCATACACAACCCTGCACATTCCATTTTCCANTAAACAGAACTTGTATTTTGATGTTTATTGTTAACAGAAGATACACATTGATATCTCAAGAACATAACAAACAATATCACACTCCAGGTGGCAGAGGTTTCATTTCTGTAACAGTCCAAGATCCTGAACCTAAAAATTAAGTTCAAGGGCTAATTATATTAAATTATAATTTGGTTAAAGTACATTTGATTTCTAAGTCTCAAGCACTTCCTTGGTGAAAGATGCTGGAAATTATTTATGGGCTGCTTTCCTGGGCTCAAATGAAATCTTCATTAGTTTCTCTGCTGATTTTTGGAAATCGCCCTTGGAAGACAGTGCTGAAGTGGTAATCCATCAGCTCCTTAAACTATAGGACCTGCAAGGGCCAGCAGGAACCAGGAGGAGGAAGCTAACATTTACTGAGAGCCTGCCACAAGTGAAGCACCGTTTCTGGTGTTTTACTTTGTTTTTGTGGTGCCAGGGATTGAACCTAAGGACTGGTGTATGCTAGCAAGTGATCCACCCTTGAGTAACAGCTCCAGTCCTATTTACAGCATTCTATTTTAATTACTAATTCTGGTGTTCGGGTTTAAAGACTCAATGAATGTATCTGGCACAGGGTCTGACTCAAAATTGATGCTTACCAAAGGGTTGCTTGTTTTTACATTTTATTTATTTTGTGTGTGTGCTTGACACCTGCTTGTGCACATTACGTGGTGTAAGTGTGGCAGTCAGAAGATAGCCAGTCAGAGTCGGTTCTCTCCTTCGCCTTGTAGGTCTTGGGGACTGAACTTAGGATGTCAGACTTGGCAACAAGCAGTTTGCCCACTGAGCCATCCTGCCAATCCTGGTCATTATTATTGTTACCAACATCATCTAATTTGATTCTCAAATATATATATTATAATCTAACATATTAACATACTATATATAAACACATATAAAATATATGCACACCCACAGATCCAGGGAAGCTACCTAGCAGGGAAGACCCTAGGATGACTGTGGCTTATAATAAGTTTTGGTTTTGCCCAATCACTACTGGGCATGCTTTAGTGAAACATTTCACTATTAGGATAAGAATTTGTACCGTATCAAGCTGATGAAAGGATATGCTGGCTGTACTTTCAGGAGGGGAGGCTAAAATCTTTTTAGATTGTGGATTAGTCTATAGAAAAATGTCTGCCATAAATCA
>LZPO01007961.1:556996-571266 GCA_001675575.1 Neotoma lepida
AAAACAGTCTCCTGGAAACATTGTGTGCCTCTGACCACAGCAAGCAGGAAGGTGAGTGTCAACCTGCATTGTGCCAGTTGCTCTGCTGGTTAAATCCTGCAGGTTCCACTCTGGCTAGAGCTGGGGAAAAGCTGTAGCACCCAGTCAAACTGACCCAGAGCAGCCTGTCAGTCAGAAGACCTCTCTGTCCTTCACCATTGAGCTGGGGAGTGTCACTGCCAAGACAAGAAATGGTGATCCCTTCAGTTCATGGCAGAGTACCACCGAGAGATTCAGGAACCTATGCTTATGGCACCGGAGTCCTTTATAAACAGAAGTGTAAAACTTCCAATTGCACAGAACTGCATGCAGCACATCTCCATACCTAATGATGCAAAACCAGAACATTCAGTGGATGAGTCAGTTAGGCATCAGACNGAGGCCTGCAGATGGTCATCTATGCTGTTTATCAAAAAAACAGGCTTTGATGAGTGCAATCCCTGTGANCTCCNTGCTTTNCAGGAAGACTTACTAAGCAACTGATTTATCATTTTAGTCTTTTGAGGCAGGGCCTCAGGTAACCCTGGCTGGTCTCCAACTTCCTAATTAGTCAAAGATGACCTTCAATTCCCAATTCTACTGTTTCTACCTCTCAAGTGCTGGGATTACAGGCATGTGCTACCACACCTAGCTATAACTGACTTTTTTTAAAATGTATATCTGTGTGTCTGTGTGAGAATGTACCATGAGTGTGAAGGTCTCCATGGAGATCAGACACCAGAAGAGGGTGTTGAGTACCCTGGAGCTATAGTTAGAGGATGTTGTGCTCACCTGGTGCTGGGGACCAAACTTAGGTATCCTAGAAGAACAGTGAACATTCTTAACCACTGTGCCATCTCTCCAGTCCCCATACTAGATTTTAAATCTCCAAAATAATTTCATTTGGCCCAACTATTGATTTCATATAAGAAAGAATCCATACCAGGAGAGGTGCTTATAATCTCTCAATAAATCAATCTAGGGACTGAGATCTAAACAAAGACCTCTGAGGTCTGGGCTTGTGCCTTGTGCAATAGCCCTTCATGGCATGCTGTAGAAATTAAGATAAAATCATGGTGACTTATTTTAAGGCATATGGCAAAAATTTGTACAGTTCCCAAAAACCTAGAGAAGTAGCGTCTATTAGAACTTCCTAAGATGGGAATATTCTATATTCTATGTGTTGTTCATAACAGCAGCTACTAGTCACGTGTGGCTATTGAATGCTTGCAATATAGCTAAGACAATCAAGCAACTAGAATTTTGATGCTATTTAATTTTAATTCATTTAAATATAGATGACATAATTTCAAAATATTCTGTTCCACTGCCCTACAGACTATTGAGATGTCTCCTCAAACTAGATTAGATCAAATACAGCATGTCTCTCNTGAATGAAAAAAAGCACAAAATTCTTGTTGGGCCACACAATTTCAAATTGCTCAGAAGATGTGTTTATCATGCCTGGTAAAGAACTGTGTTTAGCTCTAAGGAAAATGAATCTATTCTATCCCAGTTTCCCTGCCCCAGGCTGTTGTGATATCAATAGAAGAGCTGGGACAGTACGTGCGTGAGATGGAAGTGGGTCAGGAGGAATGACAGGGGCAATAATCAATACAATGTGATGCCTGTGTATGGGAAAGCCGCAAAGCACTCTGGGAGCTGCAACCCTCCCACTGCTGCAGGCCTGGGAGAGGGCAAGGACTGCAGCAAACTGCTCTCCACAGGTTCCTGCTTCTGCTTGATTCTGCTTCTGTTTGACTCCTCATTCCTGCATTATCTCAGCAACAATGGCAGGTACTTCCTCTACAAACTAAAAGCCACTCAAATATCTAGTGGAATAGCAAAACTGGTTTAATTTTACTATGATCAAAGTCCTATACGAAGCATCAATAGGTATACCTTTGATGGTCACAATTACAATGAACAGTTTGCTCTTTACATCTGAAGGGAGACTGGAGGATAAATAGTTTGTTCCTGACCTAACTATTGAGTGGTGAAGCCAAAGTCTGGGTCCTGAAGCGTTATAAAGTATGAGCACTAGGAACTGAACCTATGGCTACACGTGCCAGGCAAGCGCTCTGGCACGGAGCCACAGCTCAGTACGTCTATATGATGCTCGCAACATAGATGGTACTAACCTAATGTTCTTAGATGAATGAATGAACCAGTGAAAGAAACGTTAGCAAATACATTCAAACCATCTATTAATAAATATAATAACATGTTTCCATAATTAAGACTCTAAGCCTTAAACAAAGCTGTCATTTGGTGAAAACACTGCCTGTGACTCCTCTCTGTGTAAAACTAAAATGCATGAGATTCACACCTATGAGAAATTTAACACATCCACTACAGGCTGTCATTCATGATGAAAAGAAGCAGAAAGGCAGTTTAAATAAACCAACAGTTAAAACTATCAATGAAATAATCAGTGACCCTCTGAAATAATTCCCTAGTCTCCCTTTTGTTTTCTCCTGCCAGTTGGGTTCTTTAAGGGCCACATGCTTACAACTTCTATGTTTACATTCGGAGACAGCAGCCAGACACACACAGAAAGGCCTGTACCCAGCAGCCAAGATGGCAAACATGTCCTGACTTCTAAACTGTGCATGTATGTATGTATGTATGCATGCATGTATGTGTGTATGTGTGTATGCATTACAATGCTGGGGGTTGAACACAGGGCCTCATGCATGCTGCATAAGCACTCTCTCACTGTATACCACATGCCTAAAGTGCTCTTTTGTCTCTAGATTCTTCCACTTGCCAGTCTATGGTCATCATAATCATTCTCAGACAATAGATTCCGAATCTTGCTACCCTGGTGCCCATTGTCTTTACACACTCCCTTTCTGTACCACAGCAAATAGAAATTCTTTGTGTCCGGCTCTGAAGGCCTCCCCTGGGATCACCTCTATCCAGGCTGGAAGGCTCCTGGATTCTCAGGCTCATTTTCACGCCTGAGCTTTCATACTGACTCTCTGCTTCAAGTGTCCCACACCCTACTGCCCTGCCAGACACATCGCCAGCATGCCCCCTTCAGGCTCTGCTTTTTCCATGAACCTTCTCGGACCACACTTTTTTTGTTGTGCTTGTTTTTTTGTTTTTTTTTTTCTCTTCCCTTTATTCTTTTAAATGTTGAGAATTAGCCAGGGCTTTATGCAAGCTAATTGAGCTCTCTCCCACTCCATTCTGTGCCCTCTTCCAACCACTCCTGATTTTAACCTGTTTTCCTCACCTCCAGATACTGTGGCTCATTCCCGCTCCTCCTTCAGCTAGCTCCCTGCCCTAATGTTCATTTTGACCTTGGTCCTTCTCTCACTACTCTATTTTAAATGACAATGCTCCCTCGTATCTGCACTCCTATGTGCCTCTGCTCCCTCGTATCTGCACTCCTATGTGCCTCTGCCTGGTTTATTTTTATTTTTCCCAATAGCCTTCATCATCACCTTGGATATTCTGTGTTTACTTGTTCTTTTCTGTGTGGGGAGTGGNAGGATACATATGTATGCATGTAGGCACTCATATACATGTGTATTCATGCAAGTAGAGGCAGAGGTCAGGTAACATCTACCTTATTTATGAGACAAGGTTTTTCACTGGTACTTGGGGCTCACCAGTTATGCTAGGCTGGCTGACCAGCCATCTCCAGGAGTCTACCTGTCTCTGCCTCCTCAGGACTGTGATTATAAGTGGANGCTACTACACTGGCTTCTTTGCAGGGGTTCTGAGATTGAATTTAGCTCCTTGTGCTTGCAGAGGAAACTTTACTGAGCCATCTCCCCAGCCCTCTTCTTTTCCCCCCTTGAAGGATAACCTCAAATTGGCTATCCTCCTGCCTCAGCCTCCCAGGTGCTGCAGTTGTAAGCACTCACCACCATGTCTTGCTTATTGTTCATATATCATTAGCTTTTCCCTGCTCATAAGGGAAACTCATGATGGAATCTTGTATGTCTTGTTACTGGTTTATCCCAGAACTGAGAACATTTATCGTCTGGCACATCGTAGATGCTAAATGCAAAACTGGCTGAATTCACTAATCCTTTTCTTTTTAGAATGAAAAGATCAATGGGACTGCATGGATGCCTCAGTGGTTTAAAGCACTTATTAATCTTGCAGAAGCCTGGATTCTATTCCCAGCACCCACATGGCGACTCACAAACCCCCTATAACTCCATCTCCAGGGGATCTGGCATCTTTCTGACTTCCATGGACACCAAGCACTCATGTGGTGTGCACACATACAGATGACAAAATACTGATATACATAAAATAAAATAAACTTAAAAAAAGATTCAAAGACCAAACCAAATATGGTGGCACATGCCTGTAATCTCAGCACTGGGAGGTGGCTGCAGAAGGAGCCAGAGTTTAACGTGATCTTTGACTATTCGGTGAGTTCAAGGTCAGCCTGGGCTATATAAGACCCTGCCTCAAAAAAAAAAAACCTAAACTAAACTAAACTCCAAAGGTCTAAACCAAGTCTAATAGCACTGACCTATAATCCCAGCTCTTTGGGAAGCTGAGGCAGGAGGTTCACACATTCAAAGTCTAGGTAGGCTCCAGAGAGAGTTCAAGGTTATTTTGGCAATTTAATAAGACCGTGCTTCAAAATAAACAATGTTTTACAAAGCCTGCAGATGTAGCTGAGTGGTAAAGTGTTTGCTTGGCTGTGTGAGGCTCTAAGTTCACTCTTTAGCACTGGAAAAACAAACAAACAAAAAGCAGATAAATCAATCTAAAGGTCCAGTATTTCAGTAGGCCATCATTTAGTCCTTCTAGTTCATGNAAGGCTATGGATCTTCCTTTGTCTCTTACGGTATTCACAGGCCAGGTATAACTTGTGGTATTCTCTTGTATTTTCTTTTCCTTACCCCTGTATTCTTTCATTAAATATATGTTGGGTGTTGGGTCCCTACTATATGTTTATATGCCAGGCCCTATTTTTTTTAGCAAAAAACTGAAGAACTTAAAGACCCACTTATATATACATCATTTACTGAGTCAAGAACCAAGGCTGGAGGAAAGAATAGAAAAACTGAACTCTGCATTAGATGAGTCTAAAGGAGGGGACAGAGTGCACAGGGCGAGTATGACAGGCAGAAGGAAAACAAGGCAGAGTAGTGATAGACCAGGGTAGAATGTTGCCAAAGTAACCACCAGACCGAAGTGCTTAATATAAACCATGCCAAGGCAGATATGCAAATGTATTCCACACTTTTTTTTTTTTTTAAATCACGTCAGGTTGTCTGCCAAACAGCCCGTGGTTGAAAATCAGCCCAAGACAGCGACATCTGGTGGATGTTTTGGAAATGACCCTTGGGTCTCTCTACTAGGAAAATACCTGAAGTGCTCCTTCTGAACTGCCAATCACCACTGTCTTCACTGTAATTAATTACACTATCGAAAACCAATCTTTCATTAGGACCCAGGGTCTTCACATCTCAAGACCCAGGTTTCTGACATTCAGCTGCCCTCTGAAGGATGCACGCAAAATCTGAAATATCAATTCTTCCTTTATAGGTTACTTATTCTATAAAATGCTCATATCTGGGTATATGGAAACAGCTTGCTTTGTATTGAAGCAACAAGAACAATTTTTGCATTGAAAAATAATCCAACATGTATTCTTCCTCCAAGAGTGTGGCTGTGAAAGCTGGACTCTCTTTTCAACTCCATTGACCATTAGTGCAGCAGGAACCAGACATGATTAGTCCCTGAACACATTGTGCTGATCCACTTAGAAAAAAATCGATGGGTGTGGTGGTNCACGCCTTTAGTTCCAGGACANCCAGGGCTGTTACACAGAGAAACCCTGTCTTGAAAAAAACCAAAAAGAAGAAAGAAAAAATGATGTTTAAATTTTTTTTTNCCTGTGGGGAAGGGTCCTGTACCCTGAAAACTCTCCCTTTTTTCTTCTATTTAAAACTGTATCTTGGCCAGGTGGTGGTGGTGTATNCCTTTAATNCCAGCACTTGGGAGGTAGAGGCAAGAGGATCTCTGTGAGTTTGAGGCCAGCCTGGTCTACAGAGCTAGGCCCAGGACAGCCAGGGCNGTTGCACAGAGAAACCCTGTCTCAATAAACCAACCAACCAACCAACCAACAAAAAGCCCCAAAACAAAATTATATCTGGGGGCTGGAGAGATGGCTCAACAGTTAAGAACACTAACTGCTCTTCCAGAGGACCCAGGTTCAATTCCGAGCAACCACTTGGTAGCTCACAACTATCTCTAACTCCAAAATCTGACACCTTTACATAGACATATGTGCAGGTAAAATACCAATGTAAATGAAATAAAAGTAAATAAGTTATAAAAAAACAAACAAACAACTATATCTGGGCTGCAGAGATGGCTCAAAGGTTAAGAGTGCTGCCATTGCAAGGGATCAGATTCCATTCAATTTCCAACACCCAATCACATGTACACACATACACACACATAAAAAATAAATATAAAGTCTTTGATTAGAATTATATCAAGTCATTCTATTATAATGTTATTTAATATGTAAATTGTATTGTTATACATAACAAAGTATGGTTTAAAAGGACAAAAATAAAATACCAACCCATGGGTGAAAAAAAAGTTCCTATCTTTTCAAGTAATCTTAAGTTGCTTGTTTTCTTTTTTAAATATGTGAATGTTTTCCTGCATGTATCTGTTNACTACATGTGTTCTTGAGCACCATGGAGGTCAGAAGAGAGCATCAGATCCNCTGGAACTGGAATAACAGGCAGATGTGGGTGCTGGGAACCAAATTCAAGTCCTCTGCAAAAGTAGTNAGGGCTCTTAACCTCGGAGCCATCTCTCTGGCTCCCAAGCTGCTNATTTTCAATGTGAGTGGTGGAGAGATTTAGAAGTCCAACAAAGAGGGACTGACAAATGGTCAAGATGATTATAGCCGATCGAGGGATGGTAGTGCATACTTGCAATTTCAGATCTCCAAAGGTTGAGGCAGGAGGAGTCGTCCCTCATGTTTGAGGCCAGCCTGAGATACACAGTGATTTTAATGCCAGACTAGGATACATAGCAAAACTCTGCCTTAAAAAGTCAATCTGCAGGGGCTGGAGAGATGGCTCAGCTGTTAAGAGCACTGGCTGCTCTTCCAGAGGACCCAGGGTCGATTCCCAGCATCGNCATGCCAGCTCTCAACTGTTTGCAACTCCAGTTCCAAGGGATTGAACACCCTCCTCTGGCCTCTGTCAGCACCAGGCATGTGGTGCATAGATATACATGGAGGCAAAACACCCATACACATAAAATAAAATAATAAAATGAAAGACAAATATACACATAACAAAGTTAACAACATCAAAGTTTGTATATAATAGGATCTCATGGAAAACATTTGCATAGATGGAAAGACTGGAAGAATATAGCCTGGAATATTCACTGTTTGCTTTTGGATGGCAGACTTATGTGTTATTTGAAAATTTTTTAAATCATAATTTTCAATGTTTCTCAAATGCTTTGTAATTAACATTAGTTTTGAACAAACTTTACTTTAAACAATGCATATATACTTACTAACAGCTAGAGTTTTCCAACCTCAGCCTGGTTTTATTAATTCTAGGGAAAAGATAATGAACTGATACTCAAGTGAGCTAGAATTTCTATAAGAAGGAGGAGCAAAAAAGAAAGGCAAATATCTCGTTCCAGGTTCCTCACCCTGGTGGAGCAGCACCGTACTCACATGAGTGAGTGCACTCTTGACAATACACCAGAACTTACAGAGGGCGCACCAGGCATCGTGGCGTTACAGACTCTCATAACCATGTGGGTCCCCATCTTCAGTGTCCCTAGAAGAGCAGACTCAGGGCCACCTTAAAATAGGAAAAGANGATATGTGAGAATACATAGGAGGAGGAAAAACTTCAAAAGCTAAATTAACCTAGAAGGAGTCAGGCCCCAAATTATCTTGAAGAATAAGACTTAGGACCCTGATGAGCAGCTAAGTTATTGTAATCACAATAAGGTCATCTCAGCTGCATTTTCTCTTATTTATGTGTTGTGTNTAGGGGGAGATGGAGATGGTGGCTGCAGAGGCCAGAAGTGGGGATGGAGCCCCTGGAGCTGGAATTACTGGAGGTTGTGAGCCACTGAACTTGGCTGTTGGGAACTAAATTCAGGTCCTCTGGAAGAGTGGTAACCACTCTTAACAGCTGAGCCGTCTCTTTAGTTCTNCAGTGACATTTTAAGACAATTTTAATTTAGATTTTCACGGAAATAAGAAAAATTTGGGCTCGCCCCCCCAAAAATTTCCTAAACTTGTTTAAGAAAAAAAAACCATAGGATATATTCAGATAAGCAGAGGAAATACCAGATGATCTGCTCCTGACACACCTTTCATTCTTCAGGGAATTCTTATTTCTTATACTCAGGACTTTTAACCACCACAGACAGCGTATACGTTGAGGTGGAGGGTGGGAGGTTGAGAAAGGGATCCATGTAACCCAATTTTCTATAGAGAATGACTTTGAACTCCTGGTCCTCCTGTCTCCACTTTCCAAGTGGTGATATCACAGGTGAACATGCCACACCTGGTTTAGCATTTATAATTATTTTTTAATGTATGAGTGCTCGANCTGCATGTATGACTTTATGCCAGAAGAGGGCCTCAGATTCCACTATAGATGGTTGTGAGCCACCCAGTGGTTNTTGGGAATTGAACTCAGGAACTCTGGAAGAGCAGCCAGTGCTCTTAACCTCTGAGCCATCTCTCCAGCCCAGCATTTATAATTCTAAGGCAGAATTTATCAACAGAATTTTGTTTACATAGTGTTACTTACAGCATTTTATTTTACCCTCATAGTTAAAAACCCTTGGAAGGGGTTATTTTGTTTACCCCTAGACAACACGTAGAAAATAAGCGAGGGAGTCGCTCCAACAGTTTGTAACGAAGGCAGTCTTCCAGCCCATCTCTTTTGAACCCACTTGTACTAACTGGGTCTGTGTCAGCGAACAAACCTAGCAATTGCTGTATCTGTGGTGGTGATAATAATGATGACGAGAAGACTAAATTTTATGTAAACCACAACCGTTGTAAATTCGCATAGACTCTCTACCAGACTGATACTATCGACACTAACGTGAGTGTGTGTGTGTGTGTGTGCTGTCTCTTATACACATCTAGATGTGTATAAGAGACAGGTGTGTGTGTGTGTGTGTGTTCGCACGCGCGCGCTGCAATTCCCTTGTCAGTGCCCACCTTCAGGAAATCATCCTCTTAACCAACAGGTGTATTTGGGGAGAGTGGTATGATGGGTTAAGAAAGGAAGTAAATACCAACTCATCTCCAAGTCTTAAGCAGAACTGTACATTAAGACTCTACAGGGTTCCGAGAGAGATCAGACCCCAAAAGTTCTGCCTCCACCTCCATACCCCCACCCCTCCCCACCTCATCCCCGCCGGATGTCCCTGCTTCCGATCTGGATACTCAACAGGTGGTAATAATATTTTTCAGCCACCCACCACTTTTCGGCACCTACCTCTTAAATTATCTGCCCCTTTGGCTTAGCATCTACCGGGCTGGAGGGCACTTCTTCTGAGTGAGCTGCGCGTTCCTGCTGCCATGGCGACACGGAGGCTTGCTTAGGTCAGGCCTGCCTGCCCGGGACAAGAGCCAGCCAGTGCAAGCCTTGGCCTGCCTCCTGCCTTGCAGGCCCCGCCCCTACCATTCTGGGCCCGCCTTCTAGCCTCCAGACCACAACCCCTGCCAGCCTCCTTGCTTTGCCTTGCATCTTCGTGTTCCCACCCTCTGCTCAATGGTCCCGCCCACTTCCCGCCTTCAGCCAATGGGAGCTTGCCTTCTGTTCACCAAGCCGTATCCCAACTGCTGACTAGATCTATTGGCTGGATCCTTCCATAGTGTGGGCTCGGACACGTTGCCAAACTCAGCCCCAGGAACAATCACTCAGCCTGTTCTTCGTACTATTTATTTATTGATCCTAACGGTTCCTCAGACGAGAGCTAACAGACCTGCAAGGAGAGTTTCTCCAGGCTGTCCTCTCCAGGCTGTCAGTGTCCGCAATTTGAAGTCCTTGTGGCCCGTGGTTGAAGAAGACTTTAGAATCAGTCAGTCCCTGTTCCCCTCTCTGTGCTAAGGTCTGGAGCCCATGACGCAGCTACTAGGTTAATTGCCCACAGCAGTCCTGGGGCTGTGTGCAAAGGTTCCGAAAGCTTTTCCAGAGTGCTTCCTCTGAGGTTTTGGAGTAAAGGTGTGTAAAGGGGACATGATTAGCTGAGCATAGTGGCCACATGTCTGTAATCCCAGCACTGGGGGTGGGAGACTGGGATAGATCAGGATTTCAAGGTCATCCTCAGATATAAACAACAAATAAACAAAAAAAAAAAAAAAAAAAAAAAAAAAACCAAAAACCCCCGAATATCATTAAATAATTCCTACCAGAAACGGCCAAAGTGCATAAAGGGTTCCTGCTGCATTTGAGAGTCCACGTAATGCTAGGGGTCAAAGGACGACTGCTTTGCACACTTAAATATTGTTTGGAACTCAGCCCACCCATAGCCTTACCACAACTCCACACTAACAGTGGCAAACCCGAAGATTCATAGTGGAGAGAGTAGGGGGACCCATAATTCCAGATGTTCTAGTGTCCTTTGATTAAAACATGGCCAACATCCCTATTCTTGAAAACAGTAGATTGTCCCCACAGAACTGTCAAATCGTGGAAGCCAGTACTTCCTCCCAAGGGCTCACACCAGGGTTCCATTGTGGCTGTCATATCGAGGTGTGGCCTGGGGGAAGCGAAGGGTGGCATACTCTGTAGCGGTTCCTAAATGCAGGTGTTTCACCTTCTTGCCAGAGTACGGCTGTGTTTGGCTGAGCACATGAATGTCCGCATAATGCAAGTTGCTCTCCTCCGATGCAGAGTCTGAACTTTTCTTTTGAGATCCGGGCCGGTGTAACACTTGCTCATACATTGGTGCTGTTGTCTCATAGTCCTGGCAGAAATCAATAGAATTAAGAGAGGCTCTTCGTTTGGTTTGCCCCGCACCTCCTATGCAGGGTCAGTTAGACCGAGGTCCCTTTACTTTGCTCCTTTGGGAGGCCAGGTAACTCATGAGTTCCACCCTTCCTCTGTGTGTGTGTGTGTGTGTGTGTGTGTAGAGGATAGAGGACAACCTCAGGAGAGGGTCCTTGCATTCCACCTTGTTTGAGACATGATCTTTCTTGTTTAGTACTGCATAAGCCAGGCTAGCTGGCTGGAGAGTGTCTAGTGTTTCCCATCTCCCAGGAGGGATGTGCTGGGATTATAGAAACTTCTGNTGCTGCCTCTGGCTTTTTTGTGGGTTCTGGAGACCCGAACTCAGATAGTCAGGCTTGCATGGAAGTGCTTTACCTGCTGAACCATCTCCCCAGACTGACACAGCAATTTCTACAGATGGTTGAGATGAAGCTGTCTCAGGGTGAAAAAGCTGAGCACTGGATCCCACATCTGAGTGGGCCTGAGAGGGGACAGAGGCCTGTCATTACCTTTGTGCCGTTCTGCCGTAGCTGTTGCTGCTTCAGTATGNTCAGTGTGGGTCTTGCTTGGCTCCCTGTGGGGGGAAGAAAGCCAACTTAAACTCCTTCTCTCTTCCCCGTCTCTACTGAGACTGCCCTCTTCAAATGTCTATGAGACTATTGGAGCGGGCTTCTAACAAATCTCTCTGGCTGAATTCCTCCTTCCTTCACTTCTAACCCACACCCAGACTCTTCCCCAGGATATACAACCTGACCCATTCTCTACCTGGCTGTGCTATCTTCCATCCTCCTTGCTGACCAGCCAGAGCTCATACTGTGCTAGGCTCTGGGCCATGCTCTGGGGGAGATAAGGATGACTAAGCTATTTCCTTTGCTTTGGGAAATCTACAGTGTACTTGGGAAGACATATGAGTCAACGGGTTACTACAAAGATGTAGTACGTGCTCAGCTATACCGCTGGGCCACTTTCAATAAAACCATTTATTTCCCCCCAAGCATTTACATGTGCTAACTCCTCTGCCTCTGCCAGCACCCTCTTCTACTGACTTCTGAACTTTATACTATTCCCATGGCATCAGTGTTTCCTCTGTATTCTGTTATACACCAGTAGATGATATTATAATTATGTATTTACATGAATCTGCCTCTCACAGTTGGTTTTCTGCTCTTCTATAGCTGAGACCTTGGAACCTTCACTTGGGCTTCTCTTCCTCATTGTGAACCCACAGAACAGCTCACCCACAATACAGGTGCTGCTCAGGTGTATTTTGTGGGTAAATGCAAGCATAAGCAACCAACTGCCACTCTGAAGTCATGGGAAAGGTAAGATCCATAGGTTAAGAGCTAGCCTTGGATCCAACAAACTAAAGATTCTTTGTTACATCACCTCCCTTTGTCTTATCCATGTCATGTCTCTTTTCTACGCCTTCTCCAAGGATGTTGATTTTACTGTCTTCTCTGATTTCCCTTGTTCTCAATACCCTCTCCCCTAGTACCTGTTTTGTTTTTCTTCTGGAAAGTTGATGGGCAGCTCCTGTGTAGAAAAACAGATAACCCATGTGCAAGAGTTCTGTATGTTCTCTCCATCACAGTTGCTCTGTGGTCTCTCCATCACATTCTTGGATGACATTCTCCCACCACCCCAAAGATTCACTCTGTGCGAGGGTCAGCCTGAAAGTACTTATAAAGGATACAATCCCTCTCCCGATGGATGGTTCTGGAAAGCAGAGTGGTAAAACTGACATAACCAAACCCAAAATACAGNTTTAGGCAACCAGGCACTACATGCCAGGGATGTTGCTGGCCTGAAGGCTATTCTGGGATTGTCTATCAAGCTAATCCCAGTAGAGGGTAAGGGAAATCTGCCAAATTATGGAATATATTTCTGGATCCAGAGACTGAATCTTCAGTGCTATTTTTTGGGGGGTGGGGGTGGGGAGATCTTTGGCAGCCTGGGAGTTGTGGGAGTCATAGGAGCTGTGACAACCAGGGCTACCTAGTCAAGTGCCCCCCCTCTCCCCCAGCAAAGCTCTATTCCAGTAAGTAGCTACCCTTCTTGCTGCCCTGTCCTTGTTTTTAGTTAACAGAAGTGAGAAGTGCTTTGCCTAACCTTTAACGTCCTTTGGAGCACTCCATCTACAGAACTGGGAACANTGAGTTTGGGGAGTGACTCAGCAACCATGCTCCTGGGGTCCCTATGGAGCCTGCATGTCTATGTGACTGTCAATGATTGAGGCCCAGGGAGACAACNCTTGTCTGAGGAAATGGGGTGAATAGTTTCAGACTTACTCTGGGAGCTGCTTCTTGCTAGTATATTTCCAGATCTCACCAGAGCCCTGTCTGTCTGATTTTGCCTCTCCTCAGGAAGTTTCCTTCTCTTGGAAATTAAAGGAAGAGAGAGAGAAGGAAGAGAGAGACATGCAGATATCTAAATCATGTTGACTGAATTCCTGTAGGGGTGGGGGAACCAGGATTTTTCCACACATGTTTTCCACACTCTGTTTTGGAGTGATTTTTAGTTTTGAGGCAACTTCCTTAGAACCAGGGAGTTGGTCTTTAGCTAAACAGCAAAGGCGCTTTGGTAGAAAGCCAGCTTCTGTCCTCCAGGTTCTTCCTCTGCTACTTCAGCTTTTGCTTTGTGTTATGACTGCCTTGTCAGAGCCATATGTTATGAACCAATGCCTTGCCCTTGTCACTCCTGTTTCCCTACTTGTTTCTGTTTAAGTGGAGAGAGAGAATATTAGAGAATACATGACCACAACCGTCCAATTTTAATGAACAGAGCCTGTTCCCAAGTTGGATGTTGCATAGACCCAGACATAACCTGATCGTCATAGGTGATAGAATTAGTTTTAGATTAGACTTAAAGAATTTAAATGGGCCATTTTCCACAGTGGTCATAAGAATAAAAACTGGAACAATCCTTTCAGAATGCAATTGGTAATAAGGATAAAGATCTTTAAACATAAATGCATATACTGTCTGATATAGCAATCTCATATCCCAATACATAATCATACATAGGTAGATATGGATACTTATTGTGGAATTATTATTTCAAAATAGGAAATACCCTAAATCATCGATATTGATGAGTGACTAAATAAATGGTAGATAGAGAAAATGGCAAGCCGGGTCCTAGTGTCGCAGGCCTTTAATCCCAGCTCTTGGGAGACAGAGGCAGGTGGATCTCTGAGTTTGACGTCTACAGCATGGACTACAGAGCAAGTTCCAGGGCAGCCAGGGCTACACAGAGAAACCC
>LZPO01007961.1:579214-591247 GCA_001675575.1 Neotoma lepida
ATTTAATGTTCCATGAGCCACATAGCATCAAAGATGCAAGAAGTCTCTTTAATTTCAGGGTATCCTGAACCCAAGTCAACTCAGGGTTCCAGTCAGACACCTAGTACTGACATATTGGTGGTCTCTGCTAGGGCACCACAAAGAGTTAATGTCCCTGGGGCCCAGCCTAGGAAGATTCCAGTCCCTGCCCAGGCTCAAGATAGTTGCTGGCTCAACTCCCCTGGCATGCAAGACTGGAGGGGAGGAGGGGCACGCCACCAGCTGCTTGGGATTCCTGACTCTGTCCTAGCTCCAGAGAACAAGGATGGGGGTGGGTGTCACTGGGTGTGGACAGAGAGCGAGTGAAACAAGACCATGACAAGTCACTGGCCAGCTCAGCCGTGTTTGTGTTTCTCTTTTCTTAGCTCAGTGAGTACTGGGTATGTGTCACCCTGCCAAATCCCTGATCACAAGTCTCCATGAATTGGCGGTGAGCTGGGATAATAAAACCCCTGACATCACCATTCCAGAAGCTTCACAAGACTGCATATATAAGGGGCTGGCTGTAGCTGCAGCTGAAGGAGTTGACCAGCCAACTGACCCTCCATTCATCTAGCCACCATGGACATCGCCATCCACCACCCCTGGATTCGTCGCCCCTTTTTCCCTTTCCACTCCCCCAGCCGCCTCTTTGACCAGTTCTTCGGCGAGCACCTGTTGGAGTCTGACCTCTTCTCAACCGCCACTTCTCTGAGCCCCTTCTACCTTCGGCCACCCTCCTTCCTTCGTGCACCCAGCTGGATTGACACTGGACTCTCAGAGGTGAGTCTCCCCTGTGCTAGGACAGGAGTGTCCTTCCTGAGCCTCCTGGACATTTCTTCATTTGTTTTCCTTTTTGTCCCTGCCTAAGTCATTTCAGGCACGTGTGTGTGCAAAGGTACAGAGAAATGAGGTTACTGTTTTCTTCTTCCCTTTGGGCAGCTGTTTCTGTTTGATATTCCTCTATTTCCTGTTACATTTTTCTGTGCATGATGAAGATCATCTTCTGTCCCCTACTGAGAAAGTAGGATGTCCCTTTCTGGTTTTATTCTTAATGATTTGCNTTAAGAGCGGATCAACTCCTTTACTTACCCCCCTAACAACAAAGGTCCTGGCGGATTTTATTATCTCCAATTGTAGAGATCAGAGAGAAACCCATTCATTCTGAACTTTTCATGCCCCCTGGATGGAGCTGGAGACATCAGTCACTATATTCTGTCTCTCTCTTCCCTTGCCTTTGATTTTCTGGGTTCCTCAGGNTTGAGACAGTGCACTGACCTCAGTATGTACCTTATGAGGAATGGATGTATGTCTACTCCTGGGAAGCCCCNACTTGTCCTAACAGGGTGGGAGAAGGGTTGAACAGATAAGATTAAGAGAGGCTGCCACAGATAANATTCTGGTTTAAAAATATTCCGGTGTGAGNACACAGGAGCTGAGTGGGCAAGGGCTTTGGAAGGACAGGACCAGCAGAACATTCCAGATGGAGTGGGTAGGAAACTTGGCAGGGAGCTGAACAAGAAAAAGGGGCCTTTGTCTTATAGACAAATGACAAAGCCAGCATTGGGTAGAGAGGCAGCAGAAGCTATGCCTGGACCCATCCTTGTGGTCCCCCAGTGAGCTATCTTTTTCTCTGTGCCTCTAAGTAAAGTTTGGGACTGATGACCAAGAGGTGTTCCTTGTATATTGCTATGGCAGCTCACATGCACCAGAGTAATTTAAAAAGGGATTTTTTTTTAGCAGCGAAAAGGAGGATGAATGATCTGGACAGGAAGTAAATTATAGAACAATGAGTCTTCTCCAATTTCATAAACATTCTCCTGTCTTTTCTCCTCCCTTCCCCACCTTGTTCTAGATGCGTATGGAGAAGGACAGATTCTCTGTCAACCTGGACGTGAAGCACTTCTCCCCAGAGGAACTGAAAGTCAAGGTGCTGGGAGATGTGATTGAAGTGCATGGCAAGCATGAAGAACGCCAGGTGTGTAGACGCTTCTGTTTCTTTAGTGAATTCATTTAGTGCACACTGGATCCTGCCACCANTCTGTGAGGCTGGCAGAATTCCAGGCCCCAAACACAAGGTACTAGAGCAGAAGCTGTAATCAATGGCTAGGAAGCTACTAAATTAGGGATGGATCTGTTGTCATTGTTACGGTTTTGCTGAGGGAAGTGCCCCTTGCTGTTTGTTTTGATTGTCTTGTTGTTGTCTGGTGACAACAAAATATCAGAAGACTTTTCAAAATTCCTAACCCTCAGGCACACACTAGGCCAATTAAATATGAAGTTTTAGGGATATAACTCAGGCATCAACATTTAAAAAAATCTCCTTGGGTAANTTCAGTCTGTAATCAAAACGGGCAACCATTGATTTAGGCGCAGTGTGTTGTACATAATGGTTGTTGTACATAATGACATTAACTACAGGGTTGAAGGCATTTCTGTCTGTGACTTTTAGATGTTCAGGATTCCATGTCTCTTCTTCTGCTCATTTTAATACTAAGCTACTTAGTTTGTCCATATTCCAGAGCTTCGGGCTTATGGCTTCAAGGAAATCAGTGAATTGAGATTTGTTTGGGTGGATACTTGGGATTCAGAAGGTGTAAGGGTTAGGGTCAACAATTCCTCTTGCACTTTTGGCAAATTTTTTTCTTGACTTCATGAAAAGGTGTTACGATTGCTTCTAAAAATTAATAACTCAGCCAGGCATGGTGGTGCACACCTTTAATCCCAGGACTCAGGAAGCAGAGTTAGATCTTTGAAGCCAGCCTGGTCTACAGAGCAAGTTCCAGGACAACTACACAGAGAAACCCTACCTATCTTAAAAAACAAAACAAATTAATGACTCAGAACCTGTGCATAATTAGTGTATCTTAATGTCCTCAGGTTGTTTCAGTTTTGCTCATATGATTAAAGACTGGACCACAGTCTCCCTGACAGAGTCACCTTATATAATATCAGCAATCCTATGAGTTAGGGACATCCTGAGACATTCCTGAGGGATTGGGACAATTTATGGGCTTCCTCAAGGACATAGATCCTCAGTGCCAAAGTCCAACCAACAGATTCATTCCTTTGTGGGTAGGAATAAAATCGGGACAGTTTTATTCTAGACTTAAACCTGGATGAACAGCTCTTGACTTAGCTATCTGTGTATTTGTTACAATGTTGGAGATGAAGCTCATGGCCTTTCATGAGACTACACTCCCAGCTCCAGATACTTCTTTTTTCCTTATGATGGCAGGGCCGTTTGGTCTAACCTAAGGGAAGGGGATGTCTGAGTTTGGGGCAAGTGGTGATATTTCCTGTTCTTATTTCTCTGCTTCTTTCTTCATTCTCTTGGATTAGGACGAACACGGCTTCATCTCTAGGGAGTTCCACAGGAAGTACCGGATCCCAGCTGATGTGGATCCTCTCACCATTACTTCCTCCCTGTCATCTGATGGGGTCCTCACTGTGAATGGACCAAGGAAACAGGCCTCTGGCCCTGAGCGTACCATTCCCATCACCCGTGAAGAGAAGCCTGCTGTCACTGCAGCCCCTAAGAAGTAGACTCCCTTTCGCTCATTGCATTTTTTAAAACACGAAAGTTTCCCATCAGTGAATGAAAATCTGTGACTAGTGCTGAAGGTTATTAATGCTAAGGGCCGGCCCAGATTATTAAGCTAATAAAATATCATTCAGCAACAGATTTGTCTCGTGTTCACATACTCAGTGTGCTTTAAATAAATCTACAAACATAACGGATCTAATTCTCGTACTACAATTCAGGGGACTCCAAGGGCTTTTGGGTCAGAATGACTGGCAGCACTTCCTAGTGGTACAAACCCAGGAGAGTCATTCACTTTCCCCGGTCTTCTGGTCTTCTCTCTATAACACTCTGTACTGTTAGGACAGAGTTGTAAGGGATAGATTAAGAAGGAAAAAAAGAAAACAANACAGGTAATACCTGGCCAAGTCCAAGGAATTTCAGTTCCTCTAGAGAGAAGAGCTCTGGCTAACCCCACATCAAAGGCTCTGGTGCATTTCTGAAATTACTTACCTCACCAGGGAGACATGGTGACCTCAGTGTGACTTGACAAGGGTTGTCAGCTAACTCACAGGACAGTAAATAGGACACGAGTGGTAATCATCAAACAAGCCTCTTAGGTGTAGTGTAAAGTATTCAACAACACTCCCCCCACCTTTTTTGGCTTTTTCAAGCAGGATTTCTCTGGTAGCCCTGGCTGTCCTGGAATTCGATTTGTAGATCAGGCTGGCCTTAAACTCAGCGATCTGCCTGCCTCTGCCTGCCAAGAGCTGGGATTAAAGGCGTGTGCCACCATGCCCAGCCAAGTTTCAAGTCTCTATAGNTTCCAAGTGATTCCTTATTAAAACAAAATAAAACAAACAAACAAAAAACACAACTTCCTAATGATCTGACATACCATGATCTACTCAAAAAGCCCTTTTCTTTGAAGTCATAACCAACTTCTGTGTCTGTGCAGCAATCAATATTGGTTGCATAAGGAAATGCTATAATTCCTTTTTTGGTCTAGCCAATGGCAAGATTTGTCCCAGAATTCATTACACCCATCCAAGCTATGTGCGCCATGTAACAGAAACCAAGTTCAGCTACAGGTGGTTCAAATAAAGCAGGGAAATTCCTTTTGTCTGCAGTGATTGACTTGAAAGGGCTGTGACCCAATTATGGTAAAATAGACAGTAAGGAGGGCTACTTGAAATGTTTCTAGGAACTATTTTTAAACTATGAAAGAGTGTGGAGAGGCTAGCTCAGGGGTAGAGTTCTTGTTTAGTGTGTGAGATTATGTGATGTCCTAGTTCCCACACTTGACACTGCATAAACAAAAACAGAACACTAAGAAAGGTTGAGATGAGAAAGGTGAGGAAGGAGATCGGTGTGTGCGTGTGTGTGTGTGTGTGTGTGTGTGTATGTGTGTGAGAGAGAGAGAGTTGGGGGGGATGCTGGGATGAATGCCTACTTTGAATGTAGAAGAAATCTTGGAGATGGTTACTGACTGAAATTCTTTGTCTGTGTATTTGTGTTCATGTGTGTGTTTGTGTGTGTATAGGTCAGAGGTTGATGGTGTTGTGTGTCTCAGTTGTTCTCCACCTTATTTTTGTTTGGGTATGTGTCTGTGTNTTCATGTGAACATTTGTATATAAATGAGGGTGTGCACAGGCCACAGTGCATGTGTGTCAGTCAGAGATCAGCCTCAGGTCTTTGCTTTCCACCTTATTAGATGAGTTCCTTGTTTTTNCCACCGTGCACTCCAGGNTAGCTAGCCTTCTAGCTTCCTGGAACTCTGTCTCTGCCTCTGCCTTTACTATGAGACCTCCAGGATCATAGACACGTGTGCTGTGTTTGGCTTTACATGGGTTCTGAGTATTTGAACTCAGGACCTTACTCCTGCACATCAAATGCTTTATCCGTGGATCACTGAATTGTCTCTCCAGCCTCCACCTTCTCTTTCTTGAGCCAAGGTCTCTCACTGAACCTTTAGCTCACAGATTAGGCTGGACTAACCGTCCAACAAGCTCCAGGGATGCTCTTTTCTGCTCCTCTCCAGGGTTGAGATGTACATCACTGTCTTTTTTTTTTAATGTAGGTGCTGGGGACTTGACTTAGTGAAGCAAACAATTTACTGAATAAGTCCTTGACTAAAATTTTAAGACAGAATTGCTAAGATTCTATTTACATATGATTTACTCATTTAATTATAGAGTGTACTCTCAATAATACATTCATAGACTTGAACATCTATGGTACAGTCAATTTTGGATTTTACTATGCAAGATCTTATATCCCTCAGCTCTAGGCAACCATGTGTCTGTTTATTTACTGATTTGCCTGTTTTGGACACTTCCTAATAATGAAATCTTTAATATATGGCCCTTTGTGACTAGCTTATATTTTTTTGAGATTTTAAATATGTATATATACATACATAAATGTACATTTTATATACATACATAAATGGTTTGAGACAGGGTTTCTCTGTGTAGTCCTGAATGTCCTGGATCTCATTCTTAGACTAGGCTGCCCTCAACTCAGAAATAAACCTGCCAATCCCTCTTGAGTGCTGGGATTAAAGGCATGTGTCACCATACACAGTTGAGATTTTAAATACATTTTTATTTTATGTGTCTGAGTGTTTACCTGAATATATGTCTTCTATGCACATGTATGCAGTGCCCATGGAGGCCAGAAAAGGGTACTGGATCCTCTGGGACTGGTGTTACAGTTGTGAGCTGCAAAGTGGGTTCTGGGAATTGAACCTGGGTTGTCTGGAAAGGCAGCCAGTGCTCTTAATGGCTGAGACATGTCTCCAGCCCCTCGAGTTTTGTTTTTAAACCTGGCATAACATTTTTAAGGTTCAGCCATGCTGTTGTTTACATTGTATTTCTTTCCTTTGATTGACAAATAACATTCTACTGAATAGATATATCAGATTTTATCCTTCATCAGCTGCTGGACTTTGTTTATTTATCCAACATTAGTTGCTGTTTCTACTGTTTAGTTATTATGGAGATTGCTGCCATTAACATATAGTTATTAATTTTGTAATTGTTTTCAATTCCTTGTGTTATAAATGTAACTGAACTTTCTTGGTCATAGGATTATTCTACATAAACTTTTTAAAACATGGTGCTTTTTCTTTGTATTATATCTAATGAGGTATCTGATGGCTTGTATTTGTATCTGTTTGGTTTTAGTGCTGGGGGTAGAACTTAAAGGTATGCTAAGCACTCACTTTAACACTGAGTTATCCTTGCCTCTTCCTCATTCTCAATGGTTTATTAAAGTTAGCAAGACATACACGGTAGGAGCATGAATTTAGAAAGAGAACAGCACGAAGTGCCCAGGTATTTTGGTCTGATTGGAGAACTGGGTATATAGAGGGAGTATGGGAAATGAAGCTCTGCTAACCCTTTGGAATTTATTTGGAAGGCAANAGAAGCCAATGAAGGGATTAAATCAAGTGAGTGGAATGAACAACCTAGTATTTTATTTTATTTTTTTATTTTTTATTTTTTTGGTTTTTCAAGACAGGGTTTCTCTGTGTAGCTTTGGCGCCTTTCCTGGAACTCACACGGTAGCCCAGGCTGGCCTCGAACTCACAGAGATCGGCCTGCCTCTGCCTCCCGAGTGCTGGGATTAAAGGTGTGCACCACCACCGCCTGGCTCAACCTAGTATTTTAATATTTACTATATGGAAATAGAGTGATGGAAGAGTAGAAAGTAAACAGGAAATAAGAACATCAGAAAGGTATTTCAGCCAACTAGAATTAGGAATGTGACAAAGACAATACAGATGTACAAGACATGAATACAGATCATATGAACATAAAATTAACAGGGCATGGCATCTATCTGGATGAGAAAGGAAAACCTAAAGTATTTCCTTACTTTGTAGTTTTGACAACTGTGTGNCTGGCTTATTGTGTGACAGACAATATTAAAAATTAGAAAGAGTGATTGAGATATATAAAGAGCCATGAAATTCACCAAGATATAGATTAGGGAGAAAATTTCAAGACATAGGATTATGAATATTTTAGATATGTAGTGTCTTTGGGAGTTCAAATGAAGACATTCAGTAAGTAGCTGAGTGTTTAAATGTACTGCTCTGGAGACACATTTGGGATGGAAGTATACATCGAGAATCTGGAAGTGGGCCAGTGAGATGGCTCAGTGAGAAAAGGTGCTTGCTGCCAACCTTGAGGATCTGAGTTCCATCCCCGAGACTCACCCAGTGGAAGGGGAAAACCAACTCCCATAAGTTGTCTTCTGACCCTCAAAAGTATACTATGGTACACAGTTGTGCAAACACACACACACGCACACACACACACACAAAATAAATAAATGTAATTAAAAATTAAGAAAGAAATCTGGAAGTATATACTATCAGTTAAAGGCAGGGTAGTTGATAGCTCTGACCTGAGATTAGCACAGAGTGGAAAAAGGACAAACAACAGAATTGTGGGAAAAGAAACCTTAAAGGACCCATGTAGAAAAGTCAGCTCATAAAAGAACTGGAGAAGCAATCAGAGAAATGGGAGGAAACAGTTTGCCACAGTGTTATGGAAACCATGGCAATGACGCAGGAAAGAGAGGGTGGTCAAGTGAAACTGAGCAGCCTGCTAACACAAGAGGAGGCCTTAAACACAGTAATGCCAGTGATATGATTGGAGGAAGAGATGAGAGCAAAAGGGCTCAGATTTGACAATGGCAGTATAGTTCATAGCTCAATGAGGAGAGCTTAAACAGGCTGTGAAGGGAGATCCCCAGTGATCTGCAGCAAGAGGCCAAATGCAGAGTATAAAAGTCAAATAACACAGTCACCGAAGTAGCCACTGNGTTTGACAAAACATCCACTTTCCTGGATACAGTTTCAGGGCATGGTAGGTCAAGGGAGTAAAAAGATTCTTGACAAGAAAGAAAAGGAATCTCCTTATACTCATAAATGTCAGGTACAGCCGGGCAGTGGTGGCACACGCCTTTAATCCCAGCACTAGGGAGGCAGAGGCAGGAGGATCTCTGTGAGTTCGAGGCCAGACTGGTCTACACAGTGAGTTCCAGGACAGCCAGAGCTACACAAAAANACTTTGCCCCGAAAAACAAACAAATAAACAAACAGGTCGGGTACAGTGAAAATCTAGTATAAATGTTATGCCTGTCCAAGAGAATTTAAATACATTCCTATTGATTGATATCCTGAGCAAGATGAGGGGGGCCATGATCACACCTGATATTGGACTCTATTCTCAAGATACTAATGTCACATTAGAAAAGATGTAAAAGTTGCAAAGTTAGAGACAGAACTGTCATTTACAAAGATNTAATCTGTCAAACAAAAAAACTCCAGAAAAAGAGTTCAACAAAGTCTGCAAAATAAACATTTATGTATAAAGTTCTGTTCTGGTTCTCCATCCCTNCCTTTTAAACTAGCCCACTAGTGGCCTAAAATAACAATTGTTCTATTAGACCTTGTTGTGTAGTGTAGGNACTGGCTAGGGCCACTTGGTGACACCCTAATGATTTATATGCTGTTGCCTGAGTATCAAGGAGACTGGGCACCTTATTCCAGACACCTTGCCAGGTACTGAAAATGCAGATGAAACAGAGAAATCTCACGATACATATAATTTACCCAAAGAAGTCCTGAAGAAACAGAGTATGTAAATAAACACATTACTAGAGTAAGGGGATTCAGCAAGAAACCAAAATATTACAATAAAGAAAGGCCTCCCTACATTTACCAACTTCAACCACCCACAATTCTCTTCCAGTCTCCCCACTCACTGCTTTGCAAGCCTCCCCTCAAATCAGTAGCTTACTCCAGCATCCTTCTGAGCCACTAAGACCCTGTGTCAAGTTGCTATTCCTTGTTGCTAGGTTCAGTATGCTTAGCTTTGTTTGATCAAGATTCCCTTGGTGCTCTTTGTGGAGGAGTTAACAATTGGTNGTCTCTCCCTTATTATTATTTTTTGGATATACACAGAAATTATTGAGATGAAATTTTATTCCTGAGATGTGTTCCAAAATTAAGTCAATACATTTAAAATTCTCTGTAATAATAGGGAAGTTGCTTTTCTTTTCATAGTCCTCAGCAGGAGTCACTCAGTAAGGACACAATACAAACATGCTATGGCTGACTTACTTCGGGAATGCACCTAGCAACATAAAAGCCATGCCAGGGTTTTCAGACTAGCCACTGATGGAAAGCAGAGAGGAGTGTTTACAGATTTGAAAGACATACTTTTTTTTTTTCCTAAAGACAGGATCACACAGGAGCTGGAGATATGGCTCAGTGGTTAAGAGCATACTGGCTGCTCTTCCAGAGGTCCTGAGTTCAATTCCCAGCAACCACAAGGTAGCTCACAACCATCTACAATGGGATCTGATGCCCTCTTCTGGCAAAAAAAGTGTATATGCAGATAGAGCATTCATTTTCATAAAATAGATAAATCTTAAAAAANAAAAGAGCCGGGCGGTGGTGGCACATGCCTTTAATCTCAGCACTTGGGAGGCAGAGGCAGGCAGATCTCTGTGAGTTTGAGGCCAGCCTGGTCTACAGAGCGAGTTCCAGGACAGGCTCCAAAACTACACAGAGAAACGCTGTCTCNAAAAACAAACAAACAAACAAATAAATAAATGAATAAATAAAGATAGGACCACAATCTGTAGTCTAGACTTGCCTGGAATTCACTATGTGGCCCATACTGGCAGGCCTGAAACTCCCAAGTGTGCTCCTGCCTCAGCCTCCTGAGCGTTCTAAGATGGGAACNACCAGGTAGGCTTTTTTGTTTGTTTGTTTGTTTTTCCTCTCCTTGCTGCCCTCTGGTGCTGGGGATCAAACTCAGGGTCCTTAAGCATGCTAGGAAAAGCTCCCCGAAGGAGGCACAACCCCAGTCCTGTTTCACTAAGGAGCCCAGGCTGGCCTTGAGTGCACAGTCTCTCAGAGCCTCTCAAATGCTGGAGAGCCAGGCATGTGCTACCATGCCTGTTCTAACAGTGAAGCCCAGACCTGGAGAGGTCCCTTTGTTGGTAGTGCTTTCCTAGCATGCACAAAACCCTTCGTTTGTTTAAAAAAATTATTTTTCTGAGATTATAATTACATTATTTCCTCCTTCTCTTTCCTTCCTCCAAATCTTCCCCTCCTTGTTCTTTTTCAAATTTGTGGTCTTTTCTCCCCATTAATTGTTATTANATAGATATTTGTGTATATAGTCTTAGGTGGGGTTTCTATTGCTGTGGTAAACACCATGAGCAAAATCAATTTGGAGACAATTGTTTCAGTTTACACCTTTAAACTCATCATCCAGGAAAGTCAGGGCAGGAAATTCAAGATAGAACATTGGAGGCAGGAGCTGATGCAGAGGCCATGGAGGGGTGCTGCTTACTGGCTTGCTCTCTGTGGCTTGCTCAGCCTGATTTCTTCTAGTATCCAGGACCACCAGCCCAACGGTGGTGCTGTCCTCTGTGGGATAGGCCCTCCTACATCAATTATGAATCAAGAAAATGCACTCACTACAGGCTTGCCTACAGGTCAACTGTACGGAGGTAATTTCTCAGTTAAAATTCCCTCTTCCCAGACATGTCTGTCTAGGTTTGTGTTAAGTTGATAAAAACTCACCAGGATAGTTAGAGTAGATAGAAATAGAGATTTTGTTTGTTTGGTTTTTGGTGTCCTGTGCTTTATTTAGACAGAAACCATGTGTGAAGTCTGGGTCTGCTTAAAATGTGCTCCTTTCTAGAGTCTACTTCAGAAAAAAGGATGCTACTTTTTCTTGCTTAGATTCCTGGATCCTAAAATTGGTCCATGTTTGGATCATATACACACCAGGAGTAATGAGTGGGGAGAGGCTTTGAGTAGCTATTCATAAAAGTTGACTTTTCCGTGCATTTGTATTGAGGAGGATCCAGCTCAGGCTGATGTCCAGGGAACCAATGAGGCTCTCGCTTAAATCCTAAGGGAAGGAAAGATAAATGAGAACACAGTCAATAAGGAGTTTTTGAAACAGAGCTCATACTTATTTCTTAGTCTTGTCAAAATTGAGACAAGAGAAAAATTGTTCACTTATTTCCACATTCATTTTCCTTTTGAGTTCCTTCTATGTGCCAGGAACTAAGATGGGTGCTAAAAGTTAAGAATTAATAAGACAAATCCACCTACTATGGGCTGATTGTGGCTTTTTGCTGTTGTAGTTTGCATCATATGTTGTTTCAAAGTAGTGTCCAAACTAGAAAGAAAAAGTGATAGATTAAGAATATAGCCAGGCAAGAAAAAGTGATAGATTAAGAATATAGCCAGGCGGTGGTAGCACACACCTTTAATCCTAGCACTTGGGAGGCAGAGGCAGGCGGATCTCTATGAGTTCAAGGCCAGCCTGCTCTACAGAGTGAGTTCCTGGACAGCCAGGGCTACACACAGAGAAACTTTGTCTCGAAAAACAAAAAAACGAAAGAATCTTGTAGTTGGGGGCTGGAGAGATGACTCCATGGTTAAGTTC
>LZPO01007961.1:592432-604771 GCA_001675575.1 Neotoma lepida
TGAAGGTCCATGCAGACAAGACAGGAAGTGATGTAGCTTGGTGAGGGTAGGAAATGAGTGAGCAGAATGGACAGGCATAAAAAGCCAGGTTAGACCGGAAGTCTCTCTCTTCTCTTCGCTTTGCTCTTTGGAAGTAGCGGCAGCGTTGGTGAGGTGAGGCTAGTGGTGGCTTGCTCCTAATTCCTCTGATCTCTGTCAGATTTTCACCCTTATTTCTTGTTCTGTGTGTTTATTAATAAGACTGGTTAGAAGTTCGTCTTACAGATTCTTCCCCTTCAGGTGCATGTACCCATTGATTTATGTTGCAGAATATTATTTTAAGGTGTGTTATTTTTGTTTATGTTGCATTTGTTTAACTCTGTGAAGCTGTGTTACTGTACCTGTCTAAAACACCTGATGGATGGTCTAATAAAGAACTGAACAGCTAGTATCAAGGCAGGAGAGAGAGATAGGCNGAGCTGGCAGGCAGAGAATATAAATAGGAGAAATTAGGGAGGGAGGAGAGAGATCTAGCCAGGGAAGGAAGAAGACATCAGGGGCCAGCCACCCAGCTATACAACAAGCCACAGAATAAGAGTAAGATTTACAGAAGTAAGAGAACAGGAAAAGCCCAGAGGCAAAAGGTAGACAGGATAATTTAAGTTAGGGAAAGCTGACTAGAAACTAAGCCAAGCTAAGGCTGGGCATTCATAAGTAAGAATAAGCCTCCATGTGTGATTTATTTGGGAGCTGGGTGATAGGCCCCCAAAAGGGTAAAAACAACAACAGATCTATCATGTCAAACATCAGTAGTGAATGACTGACTATACAAATGCCACTGTCCCACATTCCAAGAAAAGACAGAAAACCTTTCAGCATCCCCAACACCATATGAGCAATGAGCTAAATGTTTTAGTGATTTCAAGACGTAAGTGTTGAAAGTCTAAGGGAACTGCCACAGAGAGAATGAGAGTGAAACATTAAATAGCCAGATTATACAATGAACAATTAACAATAACTTCTTTTCCAGACCAGCTCACATAAGCTAATGCTACTTTTACCTCACATAGAAGTTTACTTCATATTGTTCACTTTATATCTTTCTGTCACAGGTTCAAGAACATGCAATATATTATCTACTGAACCCCATACCTGTTAAGAACAGGATCTATGTTTTGTTCAGGGTTGTATATATCCTTCCAACTGATAGTTACCATCCCAATCAATAGTTCTTTGCACATACCAGATGGGAAATATCTGTATTTTAAATTTTCGGCAAGCAATCAAAAGCCCAGCCTTTTTATTTATTTTTTTTTTGGTTACAAAATAAGCCTGGTCCCTCAGCTAAGGAGCAAGATGATACCTGTGTTATCGATGAGTAATTTGATGGTGAATATAATGAATTGTTTGAATATCTCAGAGAGAAGCAGTAATCCTTGTGTGGCCGTTCCATGTTTGTTAACGATGTCTCCAAACCTGATCTTTCCAGTTCTCCAAACAAAGGAATACAGATCACCATCGACACATGGCCACGGTCTGAGAGACATAACCCAACTGCCTTTGCCCAGGCAGACAAAAGGGTGAAATTGTAGGCAACTGCCCTCACATCATCTACCTTTGTGAAGATAGGTGCATGCATGTGCTGATGTCACCAAACAGCATGATGACTTGGGTAGCTGGACCCATAAAACCTAATAGGCCTAGAGTTTAGAGGTGATGCTGTCCCCAGAGCTAGAATGACAGACATCCACTCAGTTGTCTGAGACAGAAAACTAAGGCTGATTTTTGAGTTTTCTTTTGGCATTCAGTCAGTCACTAAGTCTTGCTGATTTCTAAATCAGTCCACTACTTTTCATCTTCACTGCCAATTTCCAATTCAGACCACTGTCTCCTTTTGTCCCCTTTACAGCAAGGAGCTTCTTATCTGATTTCCTTAGAGAGGCCTGCTTTTCGGAGTATCTAAACACACTGATTGGGGTCTCTGATCAAAATTGCAGGGACCATTTTTAGTCTACAGGTCACTTTCCCCATATTTCTTTGCAAATCCTCTGGCATTCTTCCAGAATTTGTTATGGTCCTTAGAGTGTTCTTTAGCTAGTTCAGCCTAGGGTGGGTGCTGGGGCTGGGGATCATTCACCAGTACCATAAGGGAATGGATTACTTCGTGGCTGTTTTCCAGTCTTCAGCTAATCATTGGCAGACAGACATGTGAGATGCCCCCTCCCATCAATGTCAGGGTGACAGATCTTCGTTTTAAATGTGATCTTGGGTGGGAAGTTGATTTTTCCAAAGGCCACTTTATCAGGGGGATTGACAAGAACAACAAGCCCCTTGCCAAATCAATAAATTAGCTTCATCAACCTGGATGCTATTGAAGTTTTTCATTTCACATTTTGAGACCTCTTCAAGCTTCTTCATCAGCCTCTTGCTGGTTGACATATTGGATTTTTAGTGGCTTTCTATATTCTCAGAGTNAGGTTTAGGCTGTTATAGTTACAGCACTCCATATGACCTGGCCATCTTTGAACTCTTCAGTGTCACCTGCTACTCACTCTCCTACNGTGTTCAGCCAGTCCAATGTAATCACTGTTTTTTTCATTATGCTTTTGTAAACGTTGTTCCTTCTGACTTCAATCCTTTTTANCTAGATAAAATGAACACCCGCCCCCACCTCTCATTAGCTTTCAAGACAGGCTAACTTCAGGAAATCTATACCTCCCTTTCCCAACTTGGTAGTGTTTCCCCTTGTGTGTGCTTCATTGTGATCTGAATCCCTTCACTCACGGTGGGTACACACCCCATTATACCAGTTGCCTCTTTTGCTGTGTGCATTCGTTATTAGACAGCAGGCAGGCCACTTCTAGTCCATTCATATACCTCACTGCTCCCACAGTGCCCTGGAACACAACAGCCATTCAATTTTTTTTCTTGAAAATAGGATCTACCTCGAGAAATGTTGAGCAGCCGCTGAGAGAACAAGAGGTAGCCATTCAGGAGATGGTGAGTGCAGTTACGAAACCCAGTGCCTCTAGGACAGTCAGGACTCGCCTCACCCCTCAGTTAGTGGCTGTTCTGTGACCTCAAGCAGGTGTGGCGAAGACGCTCAGGTCCGTCCTTGTACTGAAAACCAAACGAGGCTTCCAAGGCGCACGAAGGTGAGGGAGCAAGGCCGATAGCTCCATCTCACTTTTAACCTGGTAGCTCCCTAGCAGTGGCTCTAAGTGTTTATCCTGGTAACCACACGCTGTTGATGCGTCATCAACGAGTGCCAGACGGAGACGGGGGAAGCCGAGTCCNATGAGAAGGAAGTGACGCAATAAATGTGCGCCCCAGAGAGCGCCGGCAGGGAGCCAGAGGAGACCATGGTTCCTCGACGCCTCCTGTTGGTCGGGGAAGGGAATTTCTCCTTCACAGCTTCTCTGAGCGACACCCTGGCTACCGGCGTCAGTATTACCGCTACCTGCCTCCAGCACCCGGCCGATCTGGAGGAGGATCCGGTGACCCAGGAGAACCTTCTGCGCCTGCGCGAGCGAGGTAGCGGGTCCCACCCCTCCGCCAGGCCCGGCCCAGAGCTTTGGGGTGTGGCTCGCTTGGGAAATGCGAGAGCGCCTCCTGGAGGCGCTCACGTGGAAGTGCTGTGTGCCCAGGCCTGGGCTGGTTGGCGGTTCTGTTTGTCCGGGTTACAGGTCTTAAGACTTGGTCTGCATTTCACGTTTTTAAACTTCCTTTGCCAGGTATCGAAGTCCGTTTTGGTGTGGATTGCACCCAATTGGCACACGCCTTGCAAGCACACGACAGAGACTTTGATCGAATTTATTTCAACTTTCCGCACTGTGGACGTAAAGCAGGAGTAGCTAAGAACAGGGAACTGCTTGCCAAATTTTTCCTGAGGTGAGGAAAGACAAGTCCTCGCATGGAAATGTTTCCAGGTGTCCCTAACCAAGTTACTGCACACAAGCTTTGTAGTTGGGGAAATAAGGCAGACGTGTGTAAGTTGCTAGGATACACGTGGAAAGAAGATAAAACCAGAGGAAACCACAATCTTGTCTTNAAGTGAGTCATATAACCCTAGATGTAAAAGCACAAGTAGGCCTTAGGAGGAAAAGGGCAAGATTATTTTTAAAAATTTAATTAGTGTCTGTATGTGTTTAATGTATGGGTGTGGAGGTCAGAGGACAACTTAGAGGAGTCGGTTCTCCTTCCATCGTGAATCTGGGGGNTAGAACTTAGGCAGTCATGCTTGGTGTCAAGCACTNGATGGCCCCAAATTGTTTGTTTAAAAAAATTTTTTATGTATATAGGTGTTTTGTTGGCATGCATGCCTGTGCATCATGAGTGTGCCTGGTTTGCTCAGGGAGGCCAGACGAGGGCATTGGATCCCCTGGGATTCCNGTTACTAATGGGTATCGATATCATATGGGTGNGGGGAATTGAGCCTCTGAACAGCCAGAGCTCTTAACTGCAGAATTCTCTCTCCAGCTCACCCTCAAAATGTCTTTAAATGCAAAAAAGTAAGAGCCAGTATAGCCTCATGACTAAGATCATGGATTTAAGGGCCACATGGCCTGGGCTCAAATGCTGGCTCACCACTTACTAGTTAAAACTGTAGGCAACTTTAGTCCTTACCTGCTTCTCTTTCTGCACCCATAAACTGGGGCTACTAATAGTAGCTGCTTCTTAAAATGATTATGATTTTAAAATAGAGATAACTTTATACCAGTATACTAAACTGGTAGTAGTGGAGGGCTCCCCTGGGCTATAGGTTTGAGAAACCTTTAGCAAGGGCAGTATTTTAAATTAGGTGGTTGAAGTATAGATGTGTGTGTATGGTGATTATTAAANCCAGGGNCTTAAGCATAGTGATGTAATGCTCAACCCAGCCCTGAACTGTAGAGTAGGCAGAAGGCAGTAAGATGTTTTCCTAATGGGGGGAAGCAACACAGAGTGAATTATATGTAGGAACTTTGTGGGCATTGGCCTTTCTGTGACATACAGGAAAACAACACAAATGCAAAGCTGGTGACCAATGTTGTTGGTGGGGACACAGGTGGACTTTTTTTTTTTTTTTTAGATATGCTTAGGTTTACTAGACTGCTGCAAGTAAGGTGAATTTTAATTATTTCAGAGCTAAACCATGTGCATATTGCTGATTCCTTTTGTAATTTCTGTGTCTGATAAATTTCTGGTGTTTGTCCTCCATAAGCTGTGCTGATGTTCTTGCAAAGGAAGGAGAGATTCACGTGGCACTGTGCCGAGGACAAGGTGGGACTCCTGCTGATAAGCCTCAGAGAGAGTGGCACAACAGTTGGCAAGTGGTTGCCATGGCAGCCCTGGGAGGGTTCATTTTAAGTGATGTGTATCCCTTCCGCTATGAGGCTGTGCCAGGATACAAATGCACTGGGTATAGGTAAGTAATCCCATAGGCTTAGACCTTCTCTCCTTCCATCTCTTGCATGAAGTAATTAAAAGAATAAAAGCAGACTCTTTCTAATTTCCTGACTGGAAACACACACACACACACATACATGCGCGTGTGCACGCATATATATATATATATGTATATATATATGTTATAGAATGTTATTTTAAGGTGTGTTACTTTTGTTTATGTTGCATTTGTTTAACTCTGTGGAGCTGTGTTACTGAACCTGTGTAAAACACCTGGTGATCTAATAAAGAACTGAACAGCCAATAGCAAGGCAGGAGAAAGGATAGGCGGGGCTGGCAGGCAGAGTATATATAGGAGAAATCTGGGAAAAAGAGGAAGTAGCCAGAGAAGGAGGAGGACCCAGGGGCCAGCCACCCAGCTACACAGCAAGCCATGGAGTAAGAGTAAAGGAAAATCTTAGAGGTAAAAGGTAGACAGGAATAATTTAAGAGCTGGCAAGAAACAAGCCAAGCCAAGCGAAGGCTCATAATTAAGAATAAGCCTCTATGTGTGATTTATTTGGGAGCTGGGTGGTGGACCCCCCCAAAAGAGCAAAAACAACAACATATATACATCTATTTAATTTAAACTAAAATGTAAATATAATTTAAACTAAATGAAGTGTAAATGTATAATATTTAATTTAAAGAAGTTGTTTGTTCATGTATTTTGGCAGGAGTCAGGCTAAGTCATTTCATGTAGAAGGCTCTTTGAACCATGTCTTCACCCAGAGCTTACCTTTTGAAGGCTGTCAGTCCAGAGCATTCAGAGTCAGACTGGAAGACCAGTGGTTTTCCTTTACAGAACCAGAAGCACTCGCAGGAAAATTGAACAGGTAATCTTTTATTTTGCTGCAAATCACTCCTGTCCCTATTTGTACCATGGTCATCTTAATGGTCACTGAATTTTGAATGAATGGTACATGAATTGTTAATGATGTTGGTGCTGTGGTTGCTTGTGAGGCTGATAGATTGTAGGGGTGGTAGCAGAGGTCTANACTATTTGCTAATTCTCCAGGCCTGGGAATATAGTTCAGTGGTAGAATAACTTGCCTAGCATGCACAAGGCCCAGGATTTGCTCCCGTCATTGCAAAACGAACCAAAACAAACCAAACAAATAAAAAGCTCCAAACTAAACCCAAAAATGTACATGCTATCTCAAAAAAATGTACATGCTATTTCTCCATATGACAAATGATTTATTTTCAGGATCAGTTTAAGGATAATTGTTTTCTAGATATGAAAAAACTATTTTAATTCTAGCAATTATAACTATTATTTTAAGTGAAAAATTATTTTATGTGTTTAAACAGGCGGTTCCTTGAAGCATCGTCCAGTCATCCTATCAAAACCATCAATGAGAAACTCATTGCTGAACTGGGCAAAACTTTCCCTTTAAAAAGGCTGAAGTGTTCCTTCCCTTTGTTGTCACAGGGAGGCACCAGTGTCCTCCCTCTAGAGACCTGTGACCTTCTGCCTGCCTTTTGGATTAGACTCCATGAAGATAACTCATATTTGGAGTCCCTGACTGGTGAAATAACACAAGAAATGGAAGACGTTGTCCTGTCATTTTCGGGACGTGCCCTTCCCAAGAGTCCTGGGAGAGATGGCTGCAAAGCAGCTCACGAGCGGATCCGTGAACAGGCCACGCTCTGCCTTAGATCTTCTCTTCTAGTTCATGTCGACGCGGTCATCCATTCGCCGGACTTCCTCCCAGGTTCTCTGCACATCCTCAGTGGGCCTGTCTTTCGGAAGTGCCACATTTTACCTTTCACGATGCCAGCATTTCACGAGACTTTGTTTATCCTTGGGTTAAATACAAATGGGAAGGATAGCTGCCTTTCNTCACTGCTGGATCACCTGAAGGAGGGTCTAGATAACCTCCTGACTCAGACGTGGCTCGAGGGCTCCAATTTGAGCACTTCAGTGGAATTTGTCCTTCAACCAAATGGAAAGGATTATAGAATTCATGTGAAGTCTCTTAATTTGGGCCCAGATTGTACTGAGAATCTGATTATTGGGACTATTGTCACATCTATAATTGTTACACACAAACACCAGTGTTTTGTGTTTGTTTCTATAAACTTGGACTTATTAGCCATGCTTGTCTATGATATTTCTGATTGGAGAATATTGTGGACTTTTGATAACCGTTTCCTGAAAAGATTTGCCCCTGGGAAAACAGAGCAATTTAAAAGTTATTCCCTGTATCCTCCACGCTATGTGCATGATGTTAGTTTTTGGTTAGATGAAAAGAAAGGATTTGATGAACTAGAGTTTCACACTGTAGCCCGAGCAGTGTCCCAGGACACGATTATTTCCATACAGCTCCTTGGCCGTTTTCAGCATCCAGACACCCAACAGGTCAGTCTCTGCTACAGATTGACCTATCAGGCTTGTGATAAGGCGCTCAGCCCCCAGCTGGCAGCAGCAATGCAGTCCCGATTTAGGAAAGAGATTCAAAGGCAGCTACATGTTTCAGTGCGATAGGTTAGGAAAGTCCTTTCTACAGTGGGACCCCTCATTGTGTGTTGTATGCGGCTGAAAAAGAACAAGTTGCAACTGTTACTCCTTTCTGGAATCTGTGTGGGATTTTGTTGTTGTTTGTTTGTTTGTTTTTGTTTTGTGGTATGTGTGTGTATAAGATTTTTTTCATTGTGACCAAAGTAGTTTTGATGAACCCTAAAGATACCTGTGAACATCATTTAAACCTGAAGCCTGGCTAGGCTTGGTGGTAGTGGTGCATTCTTTTGAGCCTAGTGCTCAGGAGGCAGAGGCAGGCAGGTGACTGAGGCCAGCCAAAGCTACATAGGTCCTGTCTCAAAGAACCAAACCAAGCTACACCAAAAGCAAACAAAAATACCCTTACAGACTAATGTGACTGGTGACCTTGTATGTAGTTCAGTTTTTTGATCCTGAATAATGACTGAAAAACAAAACGAGTGTTAAGTACTTAACTGTTCTTTTGCTGAAGAGACTGTAGTCTGGGTGTCTCACCACACGTATTTGTAAATATATTTCCCACATTCTTAGTTCCTCTTTATCATCTCAGAGTTTATGAGTGTTTTATTGCATGTGTTACACGTTTGAGATTGTGAACATCACGATACTGCTGTTTCTTTCCNTCACTGACTATTGAAGTCATGGGACCCAAGTATCAGAGCTTGGGTTGACATTTGGGTCTGTTTGACCAAAGACCTTCTGTTTGCTACTTTACTTCTCTCCCCCTGGTTTTCAGGAAAGAAAATAAGGAAATACATGAGTTCTACTGAAGTTGGATGTTTGGGCTTGGTAACTAATGAGTATGTATGGGAACTGGTCCATATGATCAATCTCCATTTTTATATTTATTTAATTATTTATTTGGATTTTCAACACAGGGTTTCTCTGTGTAACAGCCCTGGCTGTCCTGGAACTCGCTCTGTAGACCAGCCTGGCCTCGAACTCACAGAGATTCCCCTGCCTCTGCCTCCTCAGTGCTGAAATCAAAGGTGTGTGCTATCACCGCCTGACTTCTTTTTCGGATTTTCTCTTTTTTTTTTTTCTTCCTTCCTTCCTTTCTTCTTTCTTTCTTCTCCCCACCCCCACCTTTTGTAAAGTGTCTTCGTAAATGCTTCTAAAACCAAGTCCGAACCTCTAGCCCCCTTTAAAAACAACAAAACTCTCCCAACAAGGGCTTTTGTTGATGTAGCAAGAATAGTATGTTTGTACTCGGTCCTCAATTGGAATATAGCTCCATTTATTAGCCAAGCAACTTTGGACCTTGGCTTCCTTATCAGCAAAAGCAAGGTGGCTGAGAGACTTAAAAATCATGTATGTGAAGTGCCTACCGCCGCAACGCCAGTGACAAATGCCTGGTTGAATTTTCTCGTAGCATTTCCTCAGGCTTTCACTTCTCAGTCTGTATTCTGGCCTTACTGGTTTGTCTCTCAGGAGCTATTGGCTGCCTCCATTCCTCTCAAAAAGACAAGGCAAGGTGTTAAATATTTAAGTAACCTTTTAGAGACCCCTGTAGCAGCTGTGTGTAGCTCTTTAACCGAATACCTCCGCACACTTCACTTTAGCATTGGCAAGTATGGAGTGCTGAGAAATGGGAAGAAGCGAATTAAAGGAAGGGAGAAATACCCATTGTTAGAAGTGGGAGGGCTAGTCCAGGCCGCTGATCCCTGCCTTCGCTGCAATTGGTCTAGTGACAACAGTATTGTAGTCGTTTCTGCGCATGTCAAGACTTTTTGTCCCTCGGCGGACACCGTTTCCTAGCCAAGCAATGTCTGCGCTTTCGCCGATTTCGTAGCGTGCGGAGTTCTCCCCTTTCCCCGACGCTTGGCATGGCGAGCCGAAGGGCCCGGCAGCGCCTCAAGGGCGGCGGCGGCGGCGGAGACACGGGCCCGGCCGCGGAGAAGCTGCGGGAGCTGCTGGGCAGGGAGGCAGGCAGCGCCGAACAGCGGCCAGAGTGCGTGTGCGGCCGGAGGGCGTGGCCGGCGGGAGGGTCGGGCGGCCGGGGGTCTCCGCGGCGAGCCCCGGCTCTGCGGGCCGGTTGCTCCTGCCCCTCCTGGGAGCGTCCGAGTTTGGGTTGATCCTCGCCTCTCCGCAGATCCCTGCATTATGGGAGCGAGGGTCTGCCACGCTTCAGGTTCAGGCCCACACTGAGCAGGCTTCGTGCCTCTGTGGGAGCTGTTGGCAGGCAGGAGAGCATGCCTTTTACACCCGAGTCTCGCCGCCTGCCGCTTTATTCTCTCAGTAGCCCCTGTTTGCTGTTTTCTGCCCCAGCTCTGGGCCTACAGTCCTCGAATCATTCGGCATGCCTGTGGCCTGTAGGTGAGGTCTGCATTAAAGGAACTGTCTGCTGCACCTGCACTTTGTATTAGGCCTCCATTCATTTGAAGGAGGGGAGAATAAAGTCTTGGCAAGGGATGACCTTAAGAAATGGAGAGAGAGCATTGTGGCCTTCCAGTGAGTGAAAGCGAGTGTCGTAGGTGAAACAAGCCAAGGTGTAGGAATTAGTGTATACCCTAGTAGCAGGAAGCGGAAGGTGTGATTGAAAACGCAATCCCTTACTCATTCTGCTCAACCATGGCAAGCCGTTCTTTTAGGTGAATGGCTTTGTTGCGTTTCTGTCTTTGGTCGTTCCTGTCTTTTCTGTCTGGATTTAGTCTTCTCCAGCAGGCTTTCTGATACACTAATGCTTTTGCTTTTCCTTCTGGACAGGTCTGGAAATAAAGCAGGGCAAGTCTGGGCCCCTGAAGGATCTACTGCTTTCAAGTGTCTGCTCTCAGCAAGGTTGTGCGCTGCTCTTCTGAGCAACATCTCTGACTGTGATGAAACATTCAACTACTGGGAACCAGTAGGTCATCTCTTTAGATGGTTTTTTGTTTGTTTGTTTGTTTTAGTTTTTGCAATCCGAGGGATCTAACCCATGGTCTTGAGCATGCTAGGCAAATGCTTTACCACTGGCCTACATCCCTAGCCCCCAGTTCTGGGACTTAGCCTTTGATCTTGATTTGGTACTTAGAACTAATTAACAAACAAGTAAAATACAAGTGTGAAACTACTAAAATAAATTGTTTTCACTTTTATATCATAAAAACTGTTGATGAATTGTCTGCACTTTTATATCCTAAAAACTATTTAGATTTGGGGCTGGAGAGATGGCTCAGTGATTAAGAGCACTTGCTGCTCAGTCATGAGAATTATAGTTCAAATTCCAGTGGCTCAAATGTAGGTGACTCCAGCTCCAAATCATGACAGCACAATGTGGTGGCACACACCTTTAGTCATAGCACTCTGGAAGCAGAGGCAAGTAGATCTCTTATGAGTTCAAGACTAGCCTGGTCTCCAGAGCAAGTTCCAGGACAGCTGGGGCTCCATAAAGAGATCTTGTCTCNATAAACAAACAAACAGATAAATCTGATACCCTCTTCTGGTCTCCACAGGCACACACTTGGCACGCATACACTCATGCAGACATCCACACATAAATAAAATAGATCTTCAAAAAAGCCCAAACTGTTGATTTAGTTACTATTGAAGTCTATGACCTTTAGCTGACATACTCAAAGGTGAGGTTTATAATTATCTTTTAAGTGGTTTTTTGTAAGTCTAAGTAATACTTGTAGATGTAGGTTTTAAAGCTAACAATTACTCCTAAACTTGAGGGAAGTACAATTAACCATTTTCCTCATGTCCAGATTCCACTTCCTAGAGGGTGGCTACGTTCTTCCAACTTTTTAAGTTTATTTCTTCTGATGTTGCCAAAATAGTTGTGCTGACTTGTTTTATGTCAGCTTGATACAAANAAGAGTCATTAGAAAAGGGAAGATCCTCAATTGAGAAAATGCCTCCATAAGACCAGGATNTAGGCAAGCCTGTCAGACATTTTCTTAATTAGTGATTGATGGAGGAGGGCCCAGTCCATTGTGGGTGGGGCCGTCCCTGGGCTGGTGGTCCTGGGTTCTGTAAGAACNCAGGCTGAGCAAGCCATGATGAACAAGCCAGTAAGCAGCACCCCTCCATGGCCTCTGCATCAGCTCCTGCCTCCAGGTTCCTGCCCTGCTTGAGTTCCTGCCCTCCCTGCTTTTGATGATGAACTGTGATGTGGAACTGTGAGTTTCCTTCTGTTGGTCCTGTCCAACTTCGATGTGATAGTTTTTGTTTTATTATATTTTCTTTTGTTATATTTTTTAAAAAATGAGTGAATGAATGAAAAACTAGTCACTAGGGTAAAGGTTAACAACTGAACTGTCATTTCTACTTACTGGGAGAGGGAAAATCAGTTTTCTTCAATAAAGTGACACAGGGTGTATCAACCACTCCAGGACAAGCCTCATGTTCAGGTGTAGTTGACCAATATCTAACTGGACTCACAGTTTTTTGTTTTTGTTTGTTTTGTGTATGTGTGTATGTGCTTTTATTTGGTTATAGCTTCATGGGCT
>LZPO01007961.1:604875-615210 GCA_001675575.1 Neotoma lepida
AGGGGACCAAAATATATTTGAATTTGAAAATTGTTTTAAATAATGAAAAATATAATAATAATAAAAAAGAGGAAATAAACCCTTTACTCCCCAAGTAGTTTTGGGTAGTGGAGTTTCATCACAGCAAGAGTAGCCTTAACTAAGACAACAGTGTTACTAATAGTGCACTTGAATGTTGTTTCTTGATTTATATGTTTATGTATTGTTTGCTGACTTCCTAGTACAGAAAAGTTGGAAGTAAATTTACCTGAACACATTTGTATCAAAACCAGAGGGAAGATGCTTGCTTAGTGTGTGTAATTTAGGAAAATAAAAGACTTAAGAGTCTCTGTTTTGGTTAAACATTATTTTAAGGAAATNCAGTGAAATTTTTGGTTTCTTAATTTAAAAATATGAGGTCATTTGTTTTTCTTATTTTTTGACACAGAATCTTCACTTGTAGCCCCTTTGGAGGGGCTTTGCTTGTACCACCCTGAGCGCATCTGTTTCTGCTTTCAGACACACTACCTCATCTATGGGAAGGGGTTTCAGACGTGGGAGTATTCCCCAGTATATGCCATTCGCTCGTATGCGTATCTGTTGCTGCATGCCTGGCCAGCTGCATTTCATGCCCGGATTCTGCAGACTAATAAGGTAAGGGCGGCTACCTGATAGCAGTAACATTGATCAACAGTAAGTCTGGGCAGCTAACCTGATAGCAGTCACATTGATCAACAGTAAGTCTGGGCAGCTAACCTGATAGCAATCACATCGATCAACAGTAAGTCTAGAGCACTTTTGAAAAGAGAAAAAATCCATTGACAGTTAAGAGGCTGATTTCTTTATCTTTGTTTTTCTTCTTGGAGAAGGAGTCTTGTGTTTCATAGACTAGTCTGGAACTGTTGGACTCGTGTTGGGCTCTGATTTCCTGAGTTACTGTGTCTGTAGGCCTGGGCTATGAGGCCCAGCTTTTTCTGTTGTTTGAAATTGTGTATGTATGCTCATGTTTGGTGTGGGTGTGCGAGCCGTCTGGAGGGAAGAGGACCATCTTTTAGATTTGGTACTCTCCTCCTACTGTAGGTGTCTCGGATCAAACTCAGATTGTCAGGCCTGTGCAGCAAGTACTTTTAACCTGCTGAGCCATCTCACTGCCCCATCATCCAGTATATACTAATAGAGCAGCTATTATTTAGTATAGATTACATTAAATGATGGAACAATGACCAAGTTGAGTCTGCCTTCATGGAAATTACAGTTCCTTGGGGGAAGAGAAACATTAAATAATTAAAAATGTAGGTTAATGGGAGAAAAGTACAGGCATGATAGGGTGGTATATTAAGAGGGTCTAATTTAATTCGAGTGCTCAAGAGTTTAACCCTAAGCCTGAAGTGGCTTAGGGTTAAAATTTTTGACTATGTATATTTTGATGTGGATTTTTTGAGTTTGTTTTGTTGGAGTATACTCAGTTGACTATGTATTGAAAATGGCCTATGCATTTGCCAAATTTGGGAAGAAGTAGGGATATGTGTGTGTGTGCAGGTTTGTGGGTCTGTGTGAGCACATGTACCTCTGCACAAATGCAGAGGCCAGAGGAGATACCAGGTGTCTTCCTCTATTGCTCTCTACTTTATTCCCTTGAGACAGGGTCTCTGACTAAACCTGAAACTCCGCATTTTGCCTAGGAGATGGCCAGTGAGCTTCTAGGAGCCACCTGTCTCCGCCTCCTGATGCTGAGGTTACAAAAGCACATGGCCATCCATACTTGGCTTTCACATGGGTACCAAGGTTTGAATTCACAGCTGCATGCTTGTATAGCATGCACTCTTTGTTGTGGAACCATGTCCCTAGCTCCAAATCCGAGAAGTTTTTAGCTGTTATTTTTAATTGCGTGTGTGTGTGTGTGTGTGTGTGTGTTTGTGTGTGTGTATATATGTGAGTATGTGTGTGTGTGTGTATATATGTATGTGTATATGTGTGTGTGTGTTTGTGTGTGTGTGTGGGCGCATGCCTGTGGAGTCCAGAGGTGTCAGAACCCTTGAAGTTGTACTTACAGGTGGCTCAGCTGCCTGACATGGGTGCTGGGACTTGAACTCCAGTCCTCTAGAATAGCAACACATACTTTTAACTGCTGAGTCATCTCTCTAGACCTGGGAACTGTCTTTGTAATTGAAGGTCTAAGGATAGGAAAAAGGCCAGCATTATTTCTCATATAAATTAGTTTGATATATGGAGAGTGGTGGGATGGATTAAATGAGACTGAGAAGTAGGAAGAGACCAAATGTGTGTAAGATCTGATAGGATCTATTAGGAAATACTGGTGGTGTTTTTGTTTGTTTGTTTGTTTTGTTTTGTTTTTTTGGCCACCCCACACACACGCGCACATTGAAAAGATTTTGGAAGAGAGCCATGATTATGTATGATTTGACATTGATCAGAGAGGTAGCCCACATAGAATGTGATAGGAGAAATAAGATGGAGGACTCAGTAGAGAACCAGCAACTTGTAGTGGTTACATTTTTATTTCTAGTTGAATATCCATTATCACATTGAACTTGATGTTTCCAGAATTCTTCCTCTTGTTTCGCTTACCTTACATATGTGGTGTGAACTGCATGTGTTCCAATTTCATTCTGTTGCTGTGGTAAAACATTCTCACTAAAAGCAACTTGGAGGGAAAGGGGTTATGACTTATACTTCCAGGTCACAATCCATCATTAAGGGAAGTCAGGGCAGGAACTCAAGCAGGGAGTAAATCAGAAACCAGGGAGAAATGCTGCTTGCTGGTATGCTCCCTGGCTCTTAATCATTTGGCTTTCTTGTTTTTGTAGACTAGGCTGGCCTTGAACTCACAAAGATGTGTCTGTCTCTGCCTCCTCAATGCTAGGATTCAAGTATGTGCCACCACACCTTTCTAGCTAGCTTTTTATAGAGTCCCGGTCTGTTTGCTTAGGGATGGTGCTGCCCACAGTGGGCTGGGTCCTCCTACATCAGTCATCAGTTGAAACAGTCTCACACAGATACGGCCTCAGATTAGTCTGATTAAGGCAGTTCTTCAAGGGAGGTTCTCTTCCCAGGTTATGCTAGTTTATGTCAAGTTGATAATAAAAACTAACCAGGATACAAGTAAAATGGGNAGGAAGATTTCCCTTTTTTTCATACTTCAGTCTCTTCTCCCTGTTAGTTCTGCCAGCCTGAGTCAATAGGGACCCACTTGAAAAGAGAATTTTAGTTTCTAGAGCAGTGGTTCTCAGCCTGTGGATTGCAGTCCCTGAAGAGGTTGCATATTGGATATCCTGCATATGAGATATTTCCATTATGATTCATAGCAGCAGCAAAATACTGAAGTTATGAAGTAGCAACGAAAGAATTTTGTGGCTGGGGGGGGGTCATCACAACACAAGGAACTGTATCAAAGTGTCCTAACTGTATTAGGAAGGTTGAGAACCACTGTTGTACAGTCTCCTCCCTCCCATTTCTCTCACCTGCATCCTGATGCTGAAGACAGAGTAAGTTGTTGATGAAGGACAGTGTGGTGATGCTCTGCACTCTACTCATGACTGCCTTTCTCCCTTCTTTCTACTCTAGTGTGAGCAATTCTCTGATTCTGGATCTGTGTGTGAATTGCTCTGACATGCACAGGGGTGGGACCCCACACAGAGGCCCTTGTTGTTTGGCTCTTTTAGGGGGCCCACCACCCAGTTCCCCAATAAATCACACATGGAGGCTTATTCTTACTTATGAATGCCCGGCCTTAGCTTGGCTTAGTTTCTAGCCAGCTTTCCTTAACTTAACTTATCCTGTNTACCTTTTGCCTCTGGGCTTTTCCTGTTCCTTTACTTCTGTATCTTACTCTTACTCTGTGGCTTGCTGTGTAGCTGGGTGGCTGGCCCCTGGAGTCCTCCTCCTTCTCTGGCTCCTAACTCTCTCTCCTCCCAGATTTCTCCTTCTATATATTCTCTCTGCCTACCAGCCCCGCCCATCCTTTCTCCTGCCTTGCTATTGGCCAATTCTTTATTAGACCATCAGGTGTTTTACACAGGCACAGTAACACAGATTCACAGAGTTAAACAAATGCAACATGAACAAAAATAACACACCTTAAAATATTCTACTACAGGCCCTCTTTTTTTAGCCTCCATTTGGTTTTGAAGCCTAGCATTCCCTTCAGCAGTCATCAGTCCTGTTGGTTGCCTCTGACTTTCTAGCGCATTTGAGCTACTGCTCTCTGTGGCTGGGTTCCCTGGCTATAATGGATAGAATGTTCTTCATGTGTTTGTCGTTCAGATTTCCTGTTTTGTGAATTACCCTTTCACATCCTTTAAGAAAATTAGGTTTTCTTTTTGCTTTTGAGATGGACTCTCACTCTGTAACTATGACTGGCCTGGTGCTCACTTTCTAGTCCAATTGGCTGTAAATTCCTAGCAATCCTCCTGCCTCGGCCTCCTGAGTGTGGGGTTAAGATGTGATCCTTCCAAATGGATGGAACTAGAAAAAAAAAATCATCCTGAGTGAGGTAACCTAGACCCAGAAAGACAAACATGAAATGTACTCACTCATAAGTGGACATTAGCTGTAATATAAAGGATAACTGTGCTACAATCCACAGACCCAGAGAGACTAAGGAACAAGGAGGGGTCATGGGGGGATGCCTGGATCTCCCTGGGAAGGGGAAATAGAGATTTCGTGAGTAGACTGAGGGCAGGTGGGGATGGGAACATGAGCGACCAGGTTGGTGGGGGGTGGAGGGGGAGAGTCCTGAAGGAGACTACTGGAAAGGGGAGGCATTTCGGGGTCAGGTAAAAATCTGGTATACGGGAATCTCCCAGGAATCTACAAGGTTGACCCCAGCTAAGACTCCTATCAATAGTGGATGGCTAGCCTGAACTGCCATCTCCTGTGACCAGCATGGTGCTTAGCCCAGTTGTCATCAGAGAGGCTTCATCTAGCAGCTGATGGAAACAGATGCACAGACCCACAGCCAAACATTAGGCTGACTTTGGGGAATCGAGCAGAAGAGGGGAGAAAGGAGTGTGGGAGCCAGAGGGGTCAAGGACACCACAAGAAAACTCACAGAACTAACTAACCTGGGCTCATAGGGGCTCACAGAGACTGAACAGATAACCAGGGAGCCTGCATGGGAATGACCTAGGCACTCTGCATATATGTTACAGTTGTGTAGCTTGGTCCTAACAGTGGGAATGGGAACAGGGGCTGTCTCCNACTCTTACTGGCTTTTGGAACCCTGCTCCTCATAGTGGGTTGCCTTGCCCAGCCTTAATACATGGGGAGGTGCTGAGTCTTACTGCAACTTGATATGCCATGTTTTGTTGATACACATGGGAGGGCTGCCTTTTCCTAAACAGAGGAGTGGATGGGGGGTGGGAACAGGGAGGGAGTAGGGAAAGGGACTGGGAGGAGAGGAGGGACGGGAAACTGTGGCTGGGATATAAAATAAATTATGTAAAAAATAAAATAACAAACAATGGAAAAAAGATGTAAGCCTCCTCACCTAGCTGCTATTGGATTTCCTCCTTTTCTTTCTGGTCTGTAGATGTTGTGCGTGTTCCTTCATGACATTAGATGCGAGTATCATTTTGTTTAGAGTGACAGCTCTGTTGACTTGTCTGCAGTTCTTTGCTGAAATCCTTGCTGTAGGAGAAAGTTTTGTCCAGGTCCCACTAGGACCCACGGTCCCACAGCCACTTATAAAATAATTACTCAGAGGCTTTTATTAATTATAACTNCTTGGCCATTAGCTCAGACTTATTACTGACTAGCTCTTACACTTAAACTNAGAACATTTCTATTAATCTATATGTTGCCACGTGTTCTGTGGCTTTACCTGCATCCCATTACATGTTGCTCCTTCGGTGGCTGGCTGGCCTCTCCTGACTCAGTCTTCCTCTTTCCGGAATTCTCCTTGTATAGGAGAATTATCCTGCCTATACTTGCTGCCTGGCTACTGGCCAGTCAGCATTTTATTTATCAACCAATTAGAATAACACATACTCACAGCATACAGAATGACATCCCCATCACCTTGCCTTTGACATAGTCAAGTCTGTTTCTCTTAGGGTCCTAGGTCTTTCTAAATGAACTCCTCTTTCATCCCACAAGTTACAGGAATATTTTTCCTATTATCTTCTGTTAGCTTTCTTTTTACCTGTCACTTATGAGACTTCTGTCCTTGGTTTTCCCCCTTCCCCCTTTTACAACAGTGGAACATAATTGAGTTTGTATTTTGATCTTTATGCTGAATATCTTGGTAAATTTCCAGGTTGATGCCAGTAGTTTGTCACCTGAATCTCCTGGCTTCTTTTCCAGTTTATGACCTTATCCAGTTTATGTTGCTATAGGAAAATACCCAAGGCTGGGTAGTGTATAAAGGAAACAGAAAGCTGGGTGTAGTGGCACAGGTTTTCATCCTCGCACTTGGGAGGCAGAGGTGGGTGGATCTTAGTGATTTTTGAGGCCAGCCTGGTGTACNTAGTGATTGGAGAATTGAAATAATATAGTGTCAGCATTCCGGCAAGGACACCCTGGCTATATCATTTAAAGGAGAAGCAGAAGGAAACAAGGTATATACCTGGGGGCAAAGCCAAGGTAGCATACTCAGTCCATGACAGCCCATTCTCAAGGGAACTAATGCAGTCCCCATGAGGCTCTGCCCCTTCTGAGAGAGTATTAATCTGTTCATTGAGCAGAACCCATTAAGCCTCCTTGCTTGCCTACCAGGGCCTGCTTCTTCTAAGTTCATCATCTTAACATCCGCTCTGGAGACCAAGCTCTAGAATTCAAACACTTAGGACAAACTATAAGTTTTCTTTCTCTCATTCTGCCCCTTAGACCTTCTTTCTTTTTCCTTTGCAGTGACTGGGACTTTCAGTTACAGTGCTGATAGGGGAGCTGATGGCATCATTGTCCTGCTGCTGAACATTCTTAGACCAGTTCATTTTTTTAAAAATGTATTTTTATTATGTGTGTGTGTCTGTGTGTGCAGGTGTCTATAGTCCAGAAGAAAGTGTCAGGTCTCCTGGAGCTGGACATGGGTGCTGGGAACTGAACTTGGGTCTTCTGAAAGAGTAGTATGTGATCTTAACCTCTGAGGCATCTCTCCACNTCCAGTTCATTTCTTTTTTAACTTTCAAATGCTGCTTATGAGGAGTCCTGATCATAGACACTTGTCTCAACTCATCTTCCCCGTGACACCTGTAGCAGTGGTCATTGTGTCATAGGCTCTCAGTGTTTTATTAATGAACCTGACTCTCATGGGCTCTTTATAAAACTCATTTGGGAATTTGGTTGGTTGTAGCGATAAGCCTGGGCAATGTTTCCATGTTGGCGACCTACATTTATCTTGCTGTGTATGGAAGCAGAGTTACGCTGTGAGGATTCAGCACTCTTAACATACAGTGCTCTATAGTGTAAAAGCTAGTCAAGGGGCTGAAAGATGGCTCAGTGGGTTCAAGAGCACAGGCTGCTCTTCCAGAAGACCTGGGTTCACTTCTNAGCACCCACATGGCAGTTGACAACCATCTGTAGCTGCAGTTCCAGGGAATCTGATGCCCTCTTCTGGCATCCTTGGGCACTGCATGAAAGTAGTGCACAGACATACATATAGGCAAAACTCGCATATGCATAAAATAAAAATAAGTAAATCTTAAGAGCTAGTCAATATAACCCTTATTGTTATTTTTACTAAACTTATGCCATTAATTATAGATTAGTACAGACATTTAGAAGTTAGGAGTTAAACACCTTGTCCCAGTAGGCTGCCACATCTCCTCTTAACATTGTGTGTCTTTCCAGTCTTTCATATGCATGTAGTTTCCATAGCTGTAATGCTGATGTATTTTGCAAATAATCAGTATTTAAAATTTTATGGCTGTTTAACAAGTGCTTCCTAACCAGGTGAGGTGGCTTATACGTACAATCCTAGCACTTGGGAGATTGAGGCAAGAGGATTGCTNTAGGTTAGGTCATCCTGGGGTCCATGGTGAGTTCCAGGATAGCCTGAGCTACAATGTGAGACCCTGTATTAGAAGGGGAGAGGGAGGGAGAAGGAGAGGACTTGTTGGGTGAGCAANAAATGAGCAAGGTACCATAGGTTTTTCCATCTTTGCAACCCCGAGTGTTTATACTTGTTCAGTACTCTCTGAAATAGATGTAGCATGATTAGTTGCATACCTACATATCATTGGATATTTTGTAGTTTTTACTAAATTAATAGCACTGCAATAGATGTTTTTATGAATGGAGGCTCCCACCNCTCCTGCAGTAAAAGAAGTAGGTACATGAGTCTGGGGAAGTTTGTGTGGTTCTCAATAAATTTGGCGTTCAGGAGGATTGTTCATNNAACAGTTTACTGACAAATGAGAACTTTTCACCTTACAGCTTTTTGGCTCCTGTTGCTGACTTCTGTTTTTTCACTCTGGGTTTCTTTCAGATTCTTGTCTTCTACTTTTTGAGATGTCTCCTGGCTTTTGTGAGCTGTATTTGTGAACTTTACTTTTATAAGTAAGTATCAAAACTTTGCATGCAAAAGTGCTAGGGGCCCCACTGTAGCACAGATCTCTGACAGCTCAAGCAGCTGTCAGAGAACATGCTCTTTCTCTCTTCTGGTGCTCTAGTTGAAGGACAACTTCTTGTCTGCAAAGTAATTGAGGAGGAGTGCTTCTAGCTACTGTTCCTGTTGGCATATCTCTGATTTTAATTGCAGTACATGTCTCGATAGTCTTAGTAGGATTTAATGAAGCCTTATTTCTGGATCTAAGCGAAGGATAGATTTCACTTCTTCCCTGGAGCCGAGCTGATGAGAGACTATTCCCAGTAAGATTCTGCTCACATTTGCACTCAATACATTGCCGCACACTGAGTAGCTCTCAGTTGATTGAATATTAATGAATCTATTATGCATTGAAGTATTCTAGCAATAAAATAGCTGCCTTTTAAAAAATGTAACCCATAAAAGCCATTAAATTTAATAGTGCCTTAACATATTACAAAAGGTACTCAGACTTAAGGATCATTATTAAAAGTCTTCCCATAGCTAGATGTGCCAGATTATAATTAATTTTTGGCCTTAACTCTGATGAGAGTGGAGGTAAAAACAAACCCAGTGCTCCCTCTGGGGCTTGTAGCCATAAGTTGGTTTTCATGTGGATTTGGGCCTGAATTCAAATCACCCATCTCATCTCCTAAGTCCCACAATGGGGATTTATGGTAAATTGTCCTGGATTAGTGGAGGTCACATGCATCACGTAAACATTTCCCTAGAGAACCGGACTCTTAGTCCAGATGTCAGAAAATCACAGGAGTAAAGTTCTACTGCACAAAAAAGTGTGATAGNGTCAGGCTGGGAAAGTGGCTCTGCAGTAGAGCACAGGGCTCTGGGTTCAGTTCCCAGGAGGGCATGAGAAACAGAGCAAAGACGTCTCAGTAAAAGTACCACACACCAGGGAAATCACAAAGAGACAAGACATCGAAGAACTAGCAGAAATAGCAGTCATCAGAAAGCTGGCCTGTATGTAAATCTTCATTTATTAGGAATTATTAAAATGAAAACAGAGTATTGTGTGTGGAGAAGTGAAAGAGGGAACTGCAANCATGAAGAGAAACAAGAACCTCCAGAAATGACAGGCCAGTGTGAAAATAGTGAGAGTGTATAGAGATGACAATGTAGTTATTTTATGTTGACTCTCTATATATGCATATATACATATGTGTGTGTAACGTCAGTACAACTCATATAATATTGATATTTAAAACTCAGTACATAGTCTAAACAGATTAAGACTGCTAGTGAGCAAAGTAGTAAAGTGAAAGATAAATTTGAAGAAATTACTAGGAATAAAGAATAGAGAAAAAAAGAAATACAGAGGAAGTTAACGTGTAAGGTATCTAGATCNGATATAGAGAATGAGAAGAGGCAATTTTCAGGGAAGGATAGCTCACAGTTTTCCAGAGTTAGTGGGGAAGGGAGGTAAGTCGTAAGTTCAGTAAGTCTTGCATCTTAATATGGGAATATAGAAAGAACTTAGTGAAATTGTGTATAACACCAGAGAGAAACGATCTTAAAACTGGACAAGGAGTTAATGGAGTACCTGTAAGGGAATGCTGAGTAGTAAGACTGACAGAAGACAGACAAGAGCCATCAACAGCAGCAGATAGAAGCACTTCATAGTGCTAAGAGAGGGCAGGATGTTGGCTCAGCAGTAGAGCGCTTGAATACCATACTCGGCCCTGGGCTCCGTCCCTAGCAAAACCAAACAAAGAATGCCGAGGCAAATGCCAGCCATACTAAAAGTGTGTACTTGGCTGAACTATCTTTTAAGATCAAGAGTTAAATACAGATTT
>LZPO01007961.1:616145-660275 GCA_001675575.1 Neotoma lepida
CCAACAACAAAAACCCTCACTGAGTTCAGTAAGTGCTGCTCACATGCGTATGGGTGTGGAACAATTCACTAGAACACGGACCACCTACCAACGGCTACATCCCCAAGAAAAATGACTCCCCTGCCAGTAGCCATCAATATCAGTAGTCTTCAGCTGTGGGTAGGGCCTCAGGAGCCCCTCCCTCATTCATGCTAGAATGTTGACCGACTTGATCGTGTGCCAGTCACCACAGCTGCAGTGAGTTCATGAGTGGCGTGGCCCTGTCATGTCCAGAAGACAGGATTTCAGAGCACTCTTCTGGCTCTTAGGTTCTTTCCATCCCCTCCTCAGTCATATTCCCTGGACCTGGTGCTGGTGCTGGTGGTTTTATATAGATGCCTGTTTAGGGNTAAGCACTCAGTTGTCACTTACTCTCATCACTTGGGCAGGTTAGGAGTCTCTGCATTAACGTCGACCACTGTAAATCGACGCTTCTCTGCCCAGGGTTGAGTACAGCACTAATCTATGGATATAAACCAATATTTAGAAAGATCTTTTAAAATTAATGTGTAAAGGTATATTGATTGCATGTATGTNTATGTGCTTTGTATGTGCCTGGTGCCTTGAGAGGTCAGAAGAGGGTGCCAGATCCCTAGGAACTAGGGTTACAGGTGGTTGTGAGCCACCATGTGGATGCTGGTAACTGAAATCTGGTCTTGTGGAAAAGCAGCCAGTGCTGTTAACCATTGGATCATCTCTCNGACCCCGGANGACAATTGACAACATGTCCATTTAGCGAAACCGAAATTGTAGCTTACCCACAGTAGCCTGGATCTTCTCAGCAGAGGGCTTTTAGCCAGGTTTACAGTTTCAGCATGAAGTCCTCCTGTGAAGGAGGACTCAGATCCATCAGAAAACAGTCAGTTACCCCTTAACAATATGTCACTGTTGCACCTNTGGGCTCATCTTGCCTGGCAGGGTTGTGTTATAGCATACAGGGCTCACTGCTGGAGAAGACCATTGATGGCTTTTCTCCTTCAATTGTCTGTAGAGCACCTTCCAGCACCGTGAATGCTAGCCAGCAGGGAGGCAGTTTCCAGNTTAGCTCTAGTTTGATTTCTCTTTGTCCTGCAAACCAAGCATATGGTGCCTTCAGCAATGGGGTGTTATCTAGTTGTGATGGGAAAACAATCACTGGAAATAGCATGGGCTGTTTTGGGGACCTCTGGGACCTCCCTGACCAGTAGCTCATAGGGAAGTGTCCCAGGCTTGGTGTTGATATTTTCATTTAATAATCCATGTCGTCTGGGAACAGCGTTGTCTACTCATGCAAGGTACCTCTTTTTAAACCTTATTTTTTGTTTTTAAATAGCGACATACTTTGATTAGCTTGCAAAATAGTAGGTTCCATACATCCTTAGTTTTGGTTCATCTGCCCCTCTTCTTCATCCCCCTCCCCCATCACTGCTTAAACCTTTAACCCCTTGTATTATCCCTCTTTGCTTTTGTTTTGCAAAACAGGGTTTCTCTGTGTGGCCCTGGCTGTCCTGGAACTCACTCTGTAGACCAGGCTGGCCTTGAACTCAGAGATCTGCCTACCTCTGTCTCCTGAGTGCTGGAATTAAAGATGTGCACCACCATTCAAGGCATCCCTCTCTGCTTTTCTGTCATCCGTGTTGAGAACAATCTTTGCTGAAGAACTTGTGCTAGGCACTTTACTAAGTACTTTTCTGGCATTAACCCTCACAGACACTTTATGTAGGTGTGGTTGCTATCGTCATCTTACAGATGTGGAATCTGGCAGATTATATAATTAGCCACTGCTGGTAAATGGCAGAGCCAGAATTTGAACCTACCTGCACCTGAGGTCTGTTATTTCTCACTCTATCATGCTATTTCCCTATTGATAGTAGACATGATTTTAATATGCAGCTTTTCTTAAAGAAGAGCCTTTCTTCTGTGCCAAGAGTAAGAAGTCTGTTTCTTACGCACATGACATTCCTAACAACTTTTAAACACATTTCCTCTTAAGGAGCTTTTCTGTGTCAGGAGTAAGAGCTTTGGGTTTCTTATGCATATGAAGTTGCTAACAAGTCTAGACAGGTCTGTATTTGACTTTAGCTCTTTATTGTTATTTCTCATACAGGCTTGCATTTCTTCTTTGCTTTGCAGTTTCTGTCTCTTAGTGTCCACAATATTAATGGTCTTTATCTTTTCTTCCAGGGCTGTGTGCAAGAAATTTGGGTTGCACGTGAGTCGAATGATGCTGGCCTTCTTGGTGCTCAGCACTGGCATGTTTTGTTCATCATCTGGTAAGTAGACGGCAGATGGGGGGCAGCAGCTTTACCTTCCTGTACGGTTGCCTTGGAAGGAAGCACTCGTCCAACAAGGTTATCTACACGAATGCTTGGCAGGTCACTGTTGTGTGCACTGCACAGGTTCATGAGTAGTAGAAGTGGCAGTCTCACAGGATGCTTTCTGCCCCTTCCCCTTCCTAATGGCTCACTTCCTTTATTGGCCATTAGGGGGAGGAAAGTAGTTTTGATTGATGGTTCTGTTTTCTCCCTGTTATTTGATGTATTTTATAGAGGTTCCATCTCTTGGGCCTTTATTTTTATAGTTAGCTTCTGGACACTTAGAATAAAGGTTCTAAGTAGGACTGATGGCTTTCTAGCTGTGCTGCCTTCGAACACTTACATTCTGTTGACTGAGCTAAGGCAGCCTGCTGCAGAAGAAAGGTTGTTTCCAATTCTCCAGAAAAATTATCTTACTAAATTATCTCAATTTTAGTTTATGCTTATATAATCAAGACTCTAGTACGTACACTAAATATACAAAATAGTACCTTGTACAGAGTTACATGGTTAGCATTTTCTTCATTGGTTATATCAAAATGAATGTGCTACAGGGACCACTGGGCTCCACCTAGACCAGCTTTGAAATCCACTGTAGTAAATGTGTCTGCTTCATCAAGATTGGCAGAGACCTCAGATATTTCTGCTCCTTTGTACTCTGCATTAGCAGCTAGAATGGACTTCAGTATTTAGCATCTATCTGTGAAAGTTGCATCTCATATGTTTTATGTTTTATGTTTTAGTGACTTTGGTAATCCAGAAACAGGATTGTATGTGTAGGGAGCTTCCTGTGAGTTTCTTTAGTTTTACAGTGTCAGTTGAGGCACTCATGAATTCAGCGTCTTTACTGTAGAGCCTTTGAAGTGGACCCTTGCTGAGTGTCTTAAATCTCACTNCTTATTCATTGTAGTTCTTCATAGTCCCTGAAATAAAGTCAGAGGTTCCTGGGTTTTGTAAGCTTTACATTTAGGTGCAGGCCAGGAGAGGAGTGGATGGCTAGTATTGTGTAACTTAGGGCCTTGTGTACGTGGAAAAAAGGTTTGAGGAAATAAAAATCAGTGTGCTTTGTTTTTTGAAAAGGAATGTCCTCTGACTGCCCATTTCTTTCCTTCACTTCCTCCCTTCTTTGTGTATTTCTTTCTACCCAGGGTCTCATGGCCCAAGACAGGGTCTCATGTGGTCTCAAACTTGCTGCACAGCTGGGGAGGCCCTTGAACTTCTGATCTTTTTGCTTCTGCCTCCTGAGGGCTGGGATAATAGGCGTGTGCCAGTATGCCCCGTTTTTTGTGGCCCTAGGACTTGAATCCAGGGCTTTGTGCATTATAGGCCAGCACTCTAGAAACTGAGCCATGTCTGTAGCCTTAGTGCTTGTTTCTGATAGTGTTTTCTAAAATAGAGTCATAATTCTTGGCATTTTGCAGTGCAGGTGAATTTTTAAAAATCAGTATCTAATCTCAGACTCTTGTTTCTTTCTTTCGTCTCTGGACTCTTGTAGCATTCCTTCCTAGCAGCTTCTGCATGTACACCACGCTGATCGCCATGACCGGATGGTANATGGACAAGACNCCCATTGCTGTCCTGGGAGTAGCGGCCGGGGCCATCTTAGGGTGGCCGTTTAGTGCGGCCCTTGGGTAAGAAACTTGAGTTATTCCTCCCCTGTATATCACTGGGCATCAGTTTGACTGACAGAGACTCGGGGACAAAAGCATAGTGTTCTATTGAGAGGAATGACTACTGTGCTCCTGCTGAGTGCTAGCCATTGCTAGCATTACCAAACCCTTCACACATTTTATTTCTAAATTTTACAACTCTGCAAGAAAATATAATAATTAGTGTTTTTGGGGGGGTGGGGGTGGGTTTTTGAGACAGGGTTTCTCTGTGTAGCCCTGGCTGTCCTGGAACTCGATCTGTAGACCAGGCTGGCCTCAAATTTACAGAGATCTTCCTGCCTTTGCCTCTTGAGAGCTGGACTCAAAGGCGTGCACCACCACCTCCCAGCAATAATTAATATTTTATAAATGAGAATATAGACAGTAAGNTTTGAGGTAATTTGCCTTTAACATTATGCTTGCTTTTTAAAATGCTTTTGCTAGCATATATTAATTATACATACTGGGTCTCACTGTGACATTTTCATTCATGTGTGCAGCGTATTTTGACCATATCCTTCTCCTGTGTTACACTGTCTTGTCCCCCTCCCTCTCCTGCTAATCCCCTTCCTCTTTCTTCTCAAGATTGCTGATGTTTTCTCTCACTGCTCCATTCTTTGCTGCGTATTTTCCTTGTCACTCAGGATTGAAATATTTCCTTTTGTCTTTCTCTTTTCCTTAAAAAANTTATGTGCAAGGGGTGCATGTATGTCTGTGTACCACATGTATGTAGTATTCCTGCGGGCTAGAAAAGGGCATCAGAGCCCCTGGAACTGAGCTGCCAGGTGGGTCCTCTGGAAGGGCAGCCCATGCTCTTAATGGCCAACGCATTTCTCTTGCATCCCTTCTCCTTTCTTGCTCCTGAGTCTTCCCTGACTTTAATTGTGTCTCCACTTCCTTCTGTACTCTTTGTTTCCACTACTTGTTTTCTGGTTTGTACTGCCTTAACTTCTTGACTAGACCAGAGAAATGGTTCAGTGGTTAAGAGCACTTGCTGCTCTTGCAGAGAACCTGACTTTGGTTCCTAGCATCCATGTTGGGTGACTCCCAACTGCCTGTAACTGCAGTTCCAGGGAATCAGGCACCCTCTTCTGGACTTTGCAGTTACCAGTACTCACATATACAAATATATATTATACACATAATTAAAAGATAAATCTTAATGGTTGTTATGAATGTTATTTTAAATATAGTATTCCATATTTTTAGAAGTACCTATAGGGGCCGGGTGGTGGTGGTGCACACCTTTAATCCCAGCACTTGGAGGCAGAGGTAGGCAGATCTCTGTGAGCTTGAGGCCAGCCTGGCCTACAGAGCGAGTTCCAGGACAGCCAGAACTGCTACACAGAGAATCCCTGTGTTGAAAAACAAACAAAAAGTACCTATAGGGTATAGCTCAGTAGTAAAGTGTTTGCTTAGAATGTGTAGGACCTCACCACACACCACAACAACAAATAAAGAGCACATTTAATGAGGTAAAAAGGATTTTTCGAGACTGGAGAAATAACTTAGTAAAGTGCTTGTCATGCAAGCCCGAGGACTCAGGTTTAATCCCCAGCACCCTCTTAAAAGGCAAGTGTGGTGCTTCTGAAATCCCAGAGCTGGAGTGGAGACTGAAGAGTTTCTAGAGCCTGCTGGCCAGCTAGCCTCGCTGAATTGGTAAGCTCCAGGTCAGTGGCTGTCTCAAAAAATGCAATGGAGAGCCACTGAGGAAGAGTTGGCTCAGTAGGAAAGACACTTAAATACAAATCTGGAGATCTGAGGTTTGATTTCCAGAATCCACGTAACTGGAGGGGACAGAACTGACTCCTCAAAGTTATTCTTAACCTCCACATACACCATGGCATGTGTACCTGCAGACCCACACATACATGAAAAATTATTTATTTACAAGTTAAAAAAATATAAAATCCTAGTTAATTTNAAAAGGGAGAGGTCAGTACTTGTTAAGTATAGGATGACAGTGTACATGAATTTATAATGACTATGTCTTGCATGTACAGGACATATAGATCAGTGTCAAGATGGTCCAGCAGCATAGTGTCTATTTCTTGTCCATCTTGCATGTCTCTCTTGATGAGTCTTCGGAAAGACCAGCTTAGCTTTGGGAAGACATCTTGCCACATACCAGCTTCCTTCCTTCCCTGCCCCTGGGAGAGCTGTTTGGTTCTCCTCCGCATAGGTATCTGTGGCTCTGTCCTAAGTATTTAGTGCTTTACTAACGCCTTACTATGTTCTCTATTGAATAGTTTACCCATCGCCTTTGACGCGCTGGCCATGAAACACAGGTGGAAGAGTTTCTTTCATTGGTCACTGGTGGCCCTAATTCTCTTCCTGGTGAGTTTCCTTTTTTCTTGTTTTGTTGTCATCATGTTCTAAGTAGTTTCTGATGTGGGGAGGGAAACATCAGGTGTTCATTTCATTTTTCATTCTGAAGTTTTTCCTTTAGCATTTTGAAAACTACANCTGCTGTTTTTNTCTTTTACTTTAGGTACCCGTGGTGGTCATCGACAGCTACTATTATGGGAAGCTGGTGATTGCGCCTCTCAACATTGTTTTGTATAATGTCTTTACTTCTCATGGGCCTGATCTTTATGGTAAGGCTCTAGAATATTTGAGGAAAAAGCAGAAAACAGCTTAATTTACCTGAGCTTCACAATTTTNATCCAGTTTTCTCATTTCATCAAATATATCCCTCCCTCCCCCCTCCTTCCCTGTGTGCTTCAGGTGTAGTCCAAGTTGGCCTTGAACTGCTGATTCGCTTCCTACATTCTAGTACTGGGATAACAGCATGCCCTGGCCAAATGTGGCATGTTGTGTTGTCTTTTTCTACTGAACACAGAGCTCTTGATATAGTGCAGTGATAGCATAGCCCCTGTGTCTCTGACTGGTGTGGGAGTCAGCACTGACCCTCTGTGCTGCTGAACATTATCCCTAGGTCCAGACTTAGAGAGCTTTAAGGAGTGTTAGCCATGCATGGTGTCACTTTGTAGCCCAAACTAGTCTCAAACTTGTAGCAAACTTCCTGACTCAGCCTCCCAAGTGACAGAACTATAGAGTTGACCATCCATGCCTATCTTATGCTACAGTTTTGATGCTTTTAAAATTTTTTAATCATAAACTACTTTTAAGGTGGTTATGGTAGTGCATGCCTGTAATTCCAGTACTGGGGAGGTAGAGGCAAGAGTAGCAGTTCAAGGCCAAGTTTGAGGCTACATGAGACCACAATCTTAAAAAACAGCTGGCTGTGGTAGTATGCACAAGACTCAGGAGGCAGAGGCAGGTGGATATCTGTGAATTCGAGGCCACCCTGGTCTACAAAGTGAATTCCAGGACAGCCAGAGCTGTTTTTATACAGAGAAACCACATCTCAAAAACAAGAACAAAAAAACAAGTACAAGTCAACAACAAAAACCAAACTTCTTTGCATTATCAGAAAATGAATATTACAACAAAAAGAAAATAAATACATAGACCCGTCATCTCCATGTAGTATTATTAACTTTTAGGAGTATATTCCTACAGATATTTCCTATACATACACATTGGATGTTAGTTTTTGTTTTTGTTTTTGTTTTTTTCCAAGACAGAGTTTCTTTGTGTAATAGCCCTGGCTGTCCTGGAACTCATTCTGTAGACCAAGCTGGCCTCGAACTTACAGAGATCCGCCTACCTCTGCCTCCCAAGTGCTGGGATTAAAGATGTGTGCCACTACTGTCCAGCTTGATGTTAGTTTTTTAAGGGAAGAAAGTTGGGAAAATCTACAAGGTGAGCAAATGAGACTAGAGTCAGCAGGAAAGAATAAGTGGATTGTCAGTTTAAGAGAAACTGAATGCCATGTAATTCCTCTGGGATGTAGTCCCCAGGTAGTTGGGTACCTCCATCTCTTACCCACCCCACTCCAGTCTAGTTTATTTGAGCTGGTTAGTTACAGAAGAATGTGTTAGTTAGAGGATTTTCTAGATCAGCCAAATCAGTAAATACTTATGAGCAAATTGCCTCCTTGGAATTAGTGTAGTTTCTTTTTTAATCTTGTAGATGTCTCCAGAGCAGTCTCTATATCCGAATGTCCTGGCTTTGGTGGGAATCAGGTTGATATTATATCTATGTCCAGGTTAGCTTCCATGTCTAGTATTTGTTTGGTGGCATGGCCAATTAAACTAGTAGCTTGCTTTAGGAGTCTCTAGATGTCTCCCTTCAGCTAGGGAAAGTTTGCATGTTTTAAATTGCCCCTTAGTTTGGTTTATTTATACGATTTCATTTGATTACAGTCCAGACTGTGTGGTGAAAATTGCCTTACATGTACCCAATTGGAAATTTATCCATTCTTTATAGGTGAATGGGTTAACTTGTGTTAATTTTGAAAAACTGGCTTCTCAATTTTCATAAATGGGCCATTGTATGCTGGGTAGTCTGACTGCTTATTAAACTTTTTAAAGAAAATATGAAAGTGAGGCATTTTTGTAGCCCTCTAGATAGCTCTAGAAATAATCAGGCTAGTAGGGAAAGTGGAAAGACTGGATATTCTTGGTTTAGTAATGGGTTGGTCAAGGACCCTGCGGGAGGTTTGGGGTTACAGTAGAGCTGTGTTCAGTCTTTCCTTGGACACTGTGTCTGCTATTCATTTCACAGTGTTTGTCGAGAAGAATCCTTAGGGGTTTGTACCACTTCGTAAATCTGCTTTAATTTTACTCAGTTTAGTTTTGCTATTTTGGATGTAGAGTATTGGTGACTCTCTCAGTAGTGGAAAGCTTTGTGGGGATTGTCGCAGCAGCCGTGAAAGCAATTGTGTATTACTGTAGGTAGAACTATTCCAAGAACACAGATTCTACTCTGATCAGAATTTGAACTTGACAATTTTTTGTTTTGTTTTTCGAAACAGGGTTTTACTCTGTGTAATCCTAGCTGTCCTGGAACTCACTCTGTAGTCCAGGCTGACCTTGAACTTGTGATCCTCCTGCCTCCGTCTCCTTCAGCCAATCCTACTGCCCTGTGACACCACAACTGGTGACCATTTTTTTTAAAGTTTAATTTACATTCTTTAAGAGTGCTAGCTTCTCCTTGTTTAGATGCTTCCTGCAGAGAGAATACTAGCCTAGCTTTGAGTTGGAACTCCTTGTACACTGTGGGTTTACAGTCAAAAGTTGTCAAGAAGGAATGGATGATTGATTTCTAGAGTAGCAATCAGGACCTCATTACTGTTAGGTCTTAGAACTGCTTTGGTTGGACCCGATAGAGTGCTGACTGGGGATTTTTCTTGATACCAAATAAGAATCATACTTGTAACTTACTTGAAAATGCTTGTTGGCTGTGAGTTGGCTCAGTCTCAGGGACCAGCATTGTGACACTTGGATGTTGTGAAGTCACTAATTGAAGTCACTAATTTGAAACCCAGAGAAGACATTTTTCTTTCTTTTTTTAAAAAAGATTTAATTATTTATTATATATACAATGTTCTGCCTGCACGTATGCCTGCAGGCCAGAAGAGGGCACCAGATCTCATTATAGATGGTTGTGAGCCACCATGTGGTTGCTAGAACTCAGAACCTCTGGAAGAGCAGCCGGTAATCTTAAACTCTGAGCCATCTCTCCAGCCCCCAAGAAGACATTTTTCTATCTTGAAAATATAACCATCTAGAGATTTTCTACAACTCTGACATTAAATGGGGAAAAGAAATGAAAGATTAAAGATGTCCCGAATGAATGGCTTAGGACAGGACTTTTGTCCCTAATGGTTTAGTTGTCTTGGAATAGGAATGAGCTTTCTCCAGAGGTGGCACACAATTGAACGAGGGCCCTTCCACAGTGGACCCACTTCCCTCTTACTCCTCTAAGTGTCTTTAGTGTTATGATTTTAGTTTAACCTTATTTTGCTGTGCAAACTAGAAGAGTCAGGTTTTTCTGATTCTGCCTCTGCCTCCTGATTAGCCTGTAAGCAAGGCTGATNGCAGGAAATTGCTATGGTGCAAGGCGGATGTCATAGCACACACTGATTAAAACCTACACGTGTCATTCACTGCCTGATTGAAGTGATCATACAGAGGGAAAGCGGATGAGAATATGGCTGAATGTGCAGGGAGGAGAGCTAGTTCTTATCTTTCAGGTTTAAGGATAGAATAAAAACCTAGTGCAAGTGAGACTTGTGTTTCAGCCATTTTGGTTCATTCTGAATCCTTTGAGTTCTGAGCAGGACCTGGGTCTCTGATCATAATTGGGGAGGGGAGCTGGGGAGGCTGGAGAGACGGCTGAGTGGTTAAGAGTGTCTGCTGTCCTTGTAGAGGACCTAAGTGTGGTTCCTGGTACCATGACAGGCAGCTTACAACCTCCTGTATCTACAGCTCTGGGGCAGTGGTTCTCAATCTTCCTAACGCTGTGACCTTTTAATACAGTCCCTCATGTTGTGGTGACCCCTGACCATTATTTTCATTGCTACTTTATAACTGTAATTTTTCTACTGTTATGAATCATAAGGTAAATATCTGATATGTAGGATATCTTATATGCAATCCCTGTGAAAAGGTCTTATGACCCCCAGGTTGAGAACCATTGCTGTAAGGCATCTGATGCCCTCTTTTGGCCTCTGTGGACACGTGCACACACATATACATAAGCACACACAAAAATCATGCTAAGCTGTTGTTTTTGCTAATATATATTTATATAATATAGTAAAAGTGCGTGCGTGTGTGTGTGTGTGTGTGTGTGTGTGTGTGTGTGTGTCTGGCTCTACTGAGGACTGAACCCAGGGCTTTATGCATGCTAACTAGGCAAGTATCCTACCACTCAACTAGATCCCTAGCCCCGAGTTATTGCCTTTTATGAAACACATGGTGTCCTGTGTGTGTGACTGTAAAATAGGAGTTGAACTTTTCAAGGGGCTGCATAGCTCCAAGCAAGTTTATCTGTTTTTTGGTCTGCAGAGTACTGAAACTGCAGTTAAATTCAAATGATGTTTTAGGATTTTTTAGTTTCATGTGCTCTGTGCTCTTAAGCTACTAATACTAGAGAAAGTGTTTGTCCCATTTGGGCATGGCATTTGGGAGCAGGTATAGAAAATTTCTGTTTGAGTTTGTTGGTGCATCCTTAACAGAATACTTAAGACTGGATAATTTATGAAGAACAGAAATGTCTTCCACCTGGAGGCTAGAAGTCCAGTATGGAAGCTCTTGCAGGTTGAGTACCTGGTGAGGGCTGAGCCTATGCTTCTGCAGTGGCACCAAATTGCTAGACCCTCTAGAGGAGAGGAAGGGAGAGGAATTTTGCATCTTCTGTGGTAGAGGAGAAGATGGACTAAATTCATACCGTTAGGGATAATGTGAAATAATTAAAACCCAGTAATTCCCATCCAAAGCATCTTAACTAGTCTGTTTCCTATCTTCCTGTGTATGCCTGAGCACTAAAGAAAGCATAGGCTTGTGGAGTTTCATTTAGTTGAGTGTTGGATTGTCAGTGTTTCTTGAGCAGAAAACAGTAAGGGTCAAATACTGTAGCCAGTCTTGAAGGCATCACTAATGATTTCCTGTTTGTCTCCCTCAGGTACAGAACCATGGTATTTCTACTTAATTAATGGATTTCTGAATTTCAATGTTGCCTTTGCTTTGGCTCTTCTGGTCTTGCCACTGACTTTTCTCATGGAGTACCTGCTGCAGAGATTCCATGGTGAGTGGTTTAAGATGTGGTAGGTTTGCAGGGAGGGAGGAGAAAGCAAGTAACAGGTTAAATAGTGGGAAAACTGCTTAGTTTAGTCTCCCTTTTCTCTCTTTGGAAATGGCTGAATAACTGAGATTTCAGTCTGTATTTATAGACTATTTGAACCATATTATTTTGGTTAATTGCTTGAATTAAACAAGATAGGGCTTTGTATCCTCTTAAGGCAGCAGTTTTCAACTGATCCCTTGGAGTGGAATATCAGATATTTACATTACGATTCATAACAGTAGCAAATTTATAGTTATGAAGTAGCAATGACATAATTTTATGGTTGGGGTCACCACAACATGAGGAACTGTATTAAAGGGTCATAGCCTTAGGAAGGTTGAGAACCACTGCCTGAAGGGAAGGAGGTCAGTGTGATTTTACCATCACTGGAGAAGCAGAGACGTTGGAAAACGCTCAGGAGAGCAGCCTTTGTGAGCCATTCCCCTTGTAGAGGCGCCTTCAATGACGGTTTACAGTGATCCATGCTGCAGGCAAACGCTGAAGCTGGAACTGAAGCAGCTGCTTTGGACTTGCCAGGACCAATGCTCCCTGCTCCCTCTGCTGTGTGACACTCAAGTGGCTTGCTCTAACCCTGTGTCATATAGCTGCTGTTTTCTCAAGCAGTGAAGCTGGATATCTGGTGTCTGCACTAGGGAAGACAGATTTGAGCAGAAATTCATGAGAGATTTGGAAAGATTTAGCTGGAGACATCTCAGTTGGATTTGGATGCCAGATGATTGATCTTTCCCTCTCACCCGTTCAGCTTTTCTTGTTCATGGTTTATACAGCATGTGCTGTCTAGACAGTGAGGGATCTTCACTCATTTAAAAAGATTTAGAAAATTACTTGTGTGTGTATGTTGGGGGAGTGTATGTTATGGAGGCCAGGGGACAACTTTTAGGAGGCAGTTCTTGCTCTCCGTTGTGGGATCTTGGGATTGAATTCAGGTTGCCAAGTTTATATGGCAGGGCAAATCTTTTTTTTTTTTTTAATTTTTTATTAAAACATTTGATGTACAATTGCAGGAGAGATAATATACAGATAGTTTGAACATAAATATAGGTACAAATTTTTATCNTAATAGTGAAATGTTTCACTAAAGTTTACCCAGTGACTGGGCAAAACCCAAACTTATTTTATGCTACAGTCATCCTAGGGTCCTTCCTGCTAGGTATCCTCCCTGGATCTGTGGGTTGCAGAGTGATTGTCCTTTGGTTTATATCTAGTATCCACCTATTAGTGAGTACATACCATATTTGTCCTTCTGAGTCTGGGTTACCTCACTCAGGNTGATATTTTCTAGTTCCATCCATTTGAAGGGCAAATCTTATTACCCACTGAGCCATCTCACTGGCCCAAGGTCAGGAGTGTTTACCTCCAAAGAGGTCTGTGGTTGCACCTATGGTCTAGCAAGCTGGGAGGGCTCTTGCCTGTCACGTTGTAGACGTAATGAACAGCAGGAGGTGCTGTCTGTCCACTTCTTGCCAGCATTTTGTACAGCCCTCCCTCATTGTCACTAATGCCAACCCAGCATGGTTGCCTTTTTCTCAGTGCTCTTGTAATGCCAGGGACTCTCCAGCTGGTGCTCAGGTCTCACTGCTCTCTCTGTTCCTCTCATTCTTTCAGATTCCTTAAGTATATGTTGGTTCCAATTTTGTGNTTCAGAGTAGATGCATATTATAAAGAGAAAACGTAATCAGGAAACTTAGAGTATTTTTATGTTTGCTTTGAAACACTGTTACTGAACATGGTAACACTCCTATAATCCTAGCACTCCAGAGAATGAGGCATTTGGTGCCAGTTTGGACAACAGAACAAAACATAGCAGACTGGATTGGGCTTGATGAATAGAGTTCAAGAATTGAACTGATCTTTCTTTCCATATTTCTTTCATCTATGCCTATTTTAACAAACCCACTGGTGTGTGGATAAAAGGATTACTCAAAGTGGGTGTGGTTAATTTGGGGAACCTTTAGTCTTAGTGGCAGGACACATTACAGAAAATATGCTTTTTATCTTTACCCAACTAGAATTTATTAAGCTCTGATATCCATTAACTGTACTTTCCTTTGTGTTTTAACTATTTACCTCCCTCAGCTTTGGATCTCTTGGAAGAACTCAGGAGTATGTTCCTTTCCATTTGGTGTCTCCATTATATTAGAATAAGGATAAATTCCTAAGTTGAAACATGTTATGGGATGTTCTAGGACATAGTATCAAATTTAAATTAAAAAAAAAAACTTTGAAACAAAATATATTGTTTGGTTCTCATGATGACAGGGAATGTTATTTTGTCTTGCAGTTCAGAATTTAGGACACCCATATTGGCTTACCTTGGCACCAATGTATATTTGGTTTATAATTTTCTTCATTCAACCTCACAAAGAGGAACGATTTCTTTTCCCAGTATATCCACTTATATGTCTCTGTGGTGCTGTTGCTCTGTCTGCACTTCAGGTAAGTTTCAGGGAAGCATTTGTCTGCCTCTTTTTGTTTCATTTATTACACAATTGTTTGTAAAACTTTAAGGACAAGTGGATGTCTGTGAGTTACAGGCCAGCCAGGCCTCCATAGTGAGCTCCAGGCCAGCCAGTGCTACTCAGTGAGACCATGTCTAAATCAACAGCAGCAATAACAACAAACCCTTAAAGATAAATTAGAGTGCACCTCTATCCATAACATAAAACCTGCTACAGAACATACTCTGAAAACTTTGTGTATTGATAAGAACATATTTCACTCTGTTTGCTGATTATGTTCATGATGTTCATTTGTCTCTTGTCAATAGGCTCCATTTACTAATGCATTTTAGCTTATCATATGGGCCACTGCATATGGTGGCACTGGGACAGACTAAACAGAATATGTGTTCTGCAAGTATTAGATCAGAGTCAACCATGATCAGGACTTTGGGATTATATCAGACAATTAGCAATATGGGACAGTTTGTAATCCTGATTTAAAGCCTGTCCAAGTCAATCCTCTGGCAGAGTTAACCTTACATTTGTTTGATTATCTCTGTGTTTATGATCTCAACAGTTTGAGACTCTCTCTTGCTCTTGCTACCATTTGCAGTTGTCAGGGAGAGAAAAAAATGATAGTTTTTTGTTTTTAACAGACTTAATAAGTGAGAACTCATAAACTATGAGTTGAGCTTTTTCAAGTGTANAACTTAGTGACTTTAGCATATTTGCAGATGTCTGCAGCCACCAGCCTAGGACATTTTTATCACCTCAAAAGCCCTATGCGCTTTACCTGTCAATCCCACCTCTTTGTCATGGTATTTCCTCAGTACACTATCACTTATCTNTTTTGTACATAAACTTGTCTATCCTGTACATCCCATGTGAATGAAATCCTAAAGTATGTGCTCTTTTATGACTGGCTGCTTTCACTTGGCATAATGTTTTAAGGTTTGTCTATGTTAGGGTGATATATATATATATCAAATATATAATGTTTATATTACATATTATGTATATATATTTATACACACACACATATATATGTATATATAAGTTTTTTTTTGAGATGGGGGTCTCACTGTGTAGCCTTGGTATCAGACCAGGTTGGCTTCTAATTCACAGCGATCCATCTGCCTCTACCTCCCTAGTTCTGGTATTAATGGTGTATGACACCATGTGCATCAGGGTGATAGTTTTAAAAGATAACTTTATTTATAAAAATATAGCTTCATGTGAGATAATTTAGAAATTGCTGAAAACATTTCATCTTCCATCAAGACACCTCACACTTTTGCATCATATCATCTATCAAGTTTATTATGATTGTAATAGGCATGCATGCAACTTTATATCATTTTTAACTTTTGTTATAATATTGTCAGTATTATCATATCTAAAATACTGATTTTATTCAAATATTTTAAAATAAGCTATTAGATGCCAGGTGTTGGGGCTCACATCTATAAGCCTATACTTGAGGGGCAGAAGCAAGAATATTGCAAAATACAGGGATACAGAGTAAAATCTTGTCTTGAAGCCAGAAAGATAAAAAAATCTAGAACTTTATTCACCAGCAAAAATATGCACATTATTTTCCTTTGACACTAGAGTTCATTTTTGTAAAGTTGGATGGCTAAGCAGACCTGCACACAGTTTTAGAGGAGTTGGCTTTGGTCTTTGAATTTGGAATGGGTACCACACCAAGTGTTTCCACATACTCAGACCCTTCCTCACACCCCTTGTTCTGCTTCTGCATCCCCAGTGTTTCTGTGATGGTGTGTGGCTATGTATAGTGTTTCTGTGATGGTGTGTGACTTTGTATATTGTTTCTGTGATGGTGTATGACTTTGTATAGTGTTTCTGTGATGGTGTGTGACTTTGTATATTGTTTCTGTGATGCTTTGTATCTTCTTTATCAATATGGTTGCCTTTCCTTCTAGAAATGTTACCACTTTGTGTTTCAACGATATCGCCTGGAGCATTACACTGTGACGTCCAGCTGGCTGTCATTAGGAACAGTCTTCCTGTTTGGGCTCTTGTCATTCTCTCGCTCTGTGGCTCTGTTCAGAGGTAGACATACTGGGAGTGTCTTAACCCACACTCATAAAGAACTTCACCTTAGGGTTTACTTGTAGCATGTGGTTGGCTTATGCTGGGAAAAGGCCGTTCCCAAAGGGAAGGCATGTAGACTTGATAGTGAGTGGGATGTGGCTTCCATATCTCAGGACTGAAAGGAGATTGCTGTATCTTCTTGTTACTACACATGTATACTTAATGTCCCCCTCCAATAGCATTGGTCCCCCCATTTTTTCAGCTTAAAAATTTTAGTGTATAGTATTTTGTCTGAATGCATAGGTATCACATGGATATCTTATGCCTGTGGAGGCCAGAAGAGGACATTGAGTTCCGTGGAACCAGAATTACAGATAATTGTAAACAGCCGTTTGGGTGCTGGGAATTGAACCTGGGACCCCTGGAAGAGCAGCCAGTTCTTTTAACTGCTAAGCCATCTTTCCAGCCTTTTTAATGACTACTGCTAATGTAATGAAGCCTAAATATGTTATGCAAATTGGAATTAAATTCTCATGGCTAAATATTTCCTAATAATCAGTATTGGGGTCATAATAGTAAAATATGCCCAAAGAATAGAAAATTTAGAGGGTAGAATAGTATACAAAGAACAAGGAAGCAAGTTACATGTGGCAAATAAGGCCTCCACTGTGGTGGTTGTCCCACCCAGAGAGACATCTGTGCTGGTAGAGCAGGCTTCCCACTGAGTTGCTGTGGGCTTTCACACTCTTAGAAGTTTCATGTGGATTATAGTGGGATATTAACATGAGTTATGCTTAAAAGCTAGAACCTCGTCTTTGATTTTCATGAACTCTTCTCCCTTTTAGGATATCATGGGCCCCTTGATTTGTATCCAGAATTTTACCGAATTGCCACAGACCCAACTATCCACACTGTCCCAGAAGGCAGGCCTGTGAATGTTTGTGTGGGAAAAGAATGGTATCGGTTTCCCAGTAGCTTCCTTCTGCCTGATAAGTAAGTTGTCCTTTAATTCATAGTATTCCTGTATGTGTGGAGGCTATATGTAGGGATGATATATGTGCATGTATGTGTGCATTTATGTATGCCCAAAAATGTCAGAGGTGGGCAAGCTTCTGTCACTCTCTGCCTGTTCCTTTGAGACAGAGTCTCTCCCTGTACCTGGAGTTTACTGCCTCCTTTTTTCTTTCACCAGCTAGGTTAGAAGTCAGCAAGCCCCAGTGGGATCCTCCTGTCTCTGCCTGCCTCAGTGCTGAGGTTACAGGCATGCATTGGGATACCTGGTGTGTTAATATGGGTGCTGGCATCTGAACTCTGCCCTCAGACTTGCACAGCTTGCACTCTTAAGCACTAAACCCATCCATTTTATTTATTTTTAAAAGATTTACTTATTTTTATTTTTTATGTGCATTCTGTGTTTTGCTTGCATGTATTTATGTGTCCCACATGCATGGCTGGAGCATCAGATCCTCTGAAACTGGAGTTAAAGATAGTAGTTAGCTCCCATGTTGGTGCTGGGAACTGAACTCAGTTTCTGTAGGAACAGCAAGTGCTCTTAACTTCTGGGCCATCTCTTCAGCCCCATTTCCCAGCAATTTACATCAAAAAGTAACAATTGTATGGCAAGACTGTGTTAGGGTTTGTTTATTTGTTTTGGAGGGTTTAAATTTTTTCCTTTGGAGGTGTATGTATATGTGTGTATATTTGGGACACGCACACCCATGTGCACACACAATGTGTGTGGAGGCTCAGAGGTCAGCTTTGGGTGCTGTTCCCCAGGCATGTCTGCCCTGGATTTTGAGACCGGGTCTCTCATGATCAGGACTTGCCAGTTAAACTGGGCTGACTGGCTGGCTGGCTGGGGTCTTCTGTTTCTGCCTCCTCAGCATTGCTATTTTAAGTACACCTCACCACAGCTGGCTTTTTCACATGGGTTCTGGGATTGAACTCAGACACTGGACTGTCTTCCCAGCCCTCTTTGGAGTTTTTATAGGAATTACTGAATAATTTGTCTTCTTAGAGTGCTGCAGAATCTGCATTGTGTACCTGCCTCTTATTTTCGTAAACAGGGTGTGTCTAGGTATATGCTTTGCATGTCTCCTAGTCACAGGTGTGTAAGGATTTGTGAAATGGTTTGTCCCTAGGCTTCTGCTAGTAATGTGTGTGTGTGCATGTGTGCTCACACTCTTGCATGTTCATGTGTAGAGGCCAGAGGTTGATGTCGTGTATCATCATCTATTGCTGTTCGTCTTATTTGTTTATTTATTTTGCCTTTGAGCCGAGGTCTTACTGTGTAGCCCTGGCTGGCCTGGAACTTGCTACATAGACCAAGCTGGCCTCTTACAGAGATCCACCTGCCTCTGCTTCTGAGTCCTGAGATTAAAGATGTGTGCCACTATGTCCGGCTCCACTTGAGTTTTAAAACANGGTTTCCCTCTTTGCTATACCCAGANCTCAGGGTTTCAACTAGCAGGCCCTCCAGAATCTTCCTGTGTGTCTCCTCAATGCTATGCTGGGGTTCCAGGTGTACACTGCTACATCAGCTTTTATGTGGGTGTTGGAGTTCCAAGTACAGGTCCTCCTGCTTGCATAGCAAGCTCATCATCTAGGCCCCTCTTTTTGAGGACACATATTTATCATTCTGCAGTTGACACTAAAACACTTCTAACAGAGGTGTAGAGACCCTGGCAGGAAGAATGGATTTAGAAAGGGTTTTTTTCCATTCGATAGTAAATTTCTACACTGATATACAGGCAGTAGGGAGAACTATGATTGAGATGTACCGGCATCTTTATACTTTGTTAGATGTGGTAACATATTACTGTGGACTTGTCTGTTTTTCTTATTTGGTCCATTTTAAGTGAAAAAGAAGTCTGGTTAAGATGAATAATGTTGCTGACTTCGGCAGTTCCTTACCTGGTAACACTATTTTTTTTTTTAACATGATGAAGATTTTTGTATCAGTCATAAACTTGCCTTTTAAATGTTGATCTAGGCCTTTGACTTTTATATTCCAGATAGTTTCATAGCTGAAAGATATTTTGAGGATTATTCACACTAAAATAGTATTCTCCTAGTGTTTTCTTAGTGCATTTGCCGTCTTTTTCTGTGCACCTGATGAGTTGGCTTTAATTCTTTAATTGTGTGAGAGATAGAAACATGTTAACACTCTTCCTTGTTCTGTAGTTGACTGTCTAGTTGAAAGTTGTGAAGCTGAGACTTGAGGAAAGGAATTAGGAAACCTTTAGTTGTAAACTTCTTGATTTCAGACCAACTTGTGCCCTCTGCCTCTGCTCCCTGGTTGAAGTTTTAGCAGAAATCATGTTTTGTTCAAGTGAAATGTTTTCCTCGTGATTTGGGGTGAAGGGTTGTTTGTTTCAAGTCTGTTTAGCAATATGATTGCTTTGTGTTTTTCTCATTCTTTGCATTTGTGTTTCTGACAGTTGGCAACTTCAGTTCATTCCATCAGAGTTCAGAGGTCAGCTACCAAAGCCTTTTGCAGAGGGACCACTGGCCACTCGGACTGTTCCTGCTCACGTGAATGACCAGAACCAAGAGGAGCCTTCCAGATATGTAAGGGCTGCCAGTCTCCTCTTGTTGCTGCCCAGAGAAAAAGTCACCCCAGATCTCTAGACATGTCACATTGGAGCACTGGCCAAACGAGCATCTCAGAAAATGATTTCTTGAGAGTGAAAGATGAAATAATACATGTGTGGAAGGAGAGAATGGTATCATTTCTTTCCAAAGCATGCTTCATTTTCTATATAAAGCATATAATTCAGTTAACTTACAAAATTTTGAGGGGGCTGGAGATTTTCTGAGAGCCTTGAACTGTCTTTCTAGGTCCATTAAAACTCACATCATTCCTTGGTCTATTGAAATACTTGGTGGGGAACTTCTAAGTGACCAGGTTACCTTTGACCTAGCTTTTGCTACATTCTGCTTTTAGCACAGGGATACTCAGAAAAACTGTTTCATAGTAAGTCTCATGGAGTAATCCCGGTCAGTGCCAGGATCTTCTACCTACTTGCCTTCACACACTCTGGAGTCCTATGAATTTTATTTGGCTCTTTTGAAAGATAACAGTTTTGACATTTGATATTGGTAGAATCTCTGATTAAAAAAGGTAAGGGCTGGCCTCAGATGGCTCAGTGATGAAGGCATGTGTTGTCCTCTGACTTCCACAATGTGGTGCCTGTGTGAGTTTGTGTACCCCCTTGACATGCACATAAATAAATATATGTATATATAAAGTTTAGGGCTAGAGAGGTGGCTCAGAGGTTAAGAGCACTGACTGCTCTTCCAGAGGTCCTGAGTTCAATTCCCAGCAACCACATGGTGGCTCACAACCATCTGTAATGAGATCTGGTGCCCTCTTCTGTATACATAATAAATAAATCTTTAAAAAAAAANAAAGTTTAAAGTGATAAAATAAAANGATAAATAAAAATTATAGAATAAAGTTCATAGACAATGAAAGACCATATGGTAAAATGGTTGGAAAGCACTATTTTTTGGCAACCTATTATTAAATAGGTAATAGCTTAAATGTCAGTATATTTAATTTAGGTTCTCTTGTGTCATATACCCAAGATATAGCATAGAGACTTGTAATTGTCTTATGAAACTGACCTGCAGCCAGAGAGTGAGGATCTCTCTTGTGTGAGCAACCTGGTGTCTGNAGTACTGGGAATTGAACCCAGGGTCTACTGTGTGCTAGACTGAGCTACACCCCCAGAAACCTGTCATTTAACATAGGTCTGGTATTGAGGCTTCTCTCACAAATGCTCTTCATCTGACAAAGGATCCCTTACAGATATTGTAATCTGCCCAGGTCTTTCTCCTTCCTTCTTATTACTAATCCCAACCTAGTTTTGATTTGTTTGTCCATACTTGTTGTCTGTTCCTTATCAGTGTCTTTGTGTTGGTGACTATGCCTTAAGTACTAGTCTCCCACCTCATGCTATCAGAATTCTCTTCAGGTGTGAGTGAACATGTTCATCTGTGTTTATCAGGCTTTCTGTTAGTGCATGAAGGATTTGTCTGCAGCCACTTTGTTATTGGCCTGCCTTCTCTTATGTTACCTACACATTCCTGATTTGTTTGTTATGTCCTTCCTCATGAGTGCCTGAGTGCTCCAATGGGATGATTATTCTTGTCCCTTGTGTATTCACCACAATATATAGGTTAGGCTTGTAAACCTAGTAGCTAGCCTGCTGCTGTTCCTGTAGCAATTACAGTTAGTATCACTCTGCCAGTCTCTCTCTTTTTATTTTTTATATTTTGAGACAGGATTTCTCTATTATGCAGCCCTGGCTATCTTTAAACTCTCTTTGTAGACAAGGCTGGCCTCAGAGATCCACCTGCCTTTGCCTCTCGGTTACTGGGATTAATGGCAGACAGCACCATGCCTGGCCATCTGCCAGTTCNTTATCCAAAGATCCCAGTAGATTTCTGAAACTCTGGATGTGCTATGACTTTTCTGTACATACACCTGTGATAAACTTTAATTTTACAAATTAGGCACATTCAGAGTTCAACAACAGCCAGGTGTGGTGGCGTATACCGTTAATCCCAGCACTGGGAAGGCAGAGGCAAGATGGGTCTCTGACTTTGAGGCCAGCCTGGACTACAGAGTAAGTTTCAGTTCTCTACACAGAGAAACCCTGTCTTGATCTCCTACCCACCAAAAAAATTTAACAGTAACAAAATAGAAAAATTATAATAGTATACTATAATAAAAATTATGTGAATATATTTTCTCAAAATATTTTATTGTACTATAAATTTTAGTAACCTCAGTATAGAAATTTTTTCTTTTCTTAATAAGTTGAGAATTTGTTTTCTTACTTAAAGAAAATACTTTTTGGCTTCTCTTTGCCATATTCAGATTATCAGCATCATTTCCTTTGTGCTATGGAGCCATGGCTAAGTAAAACTAGAGTTCCTTGAGCATGAGCACTGATGTGCTATGATAATGGGTCTGATAACCAAGATGCTACTGTATGATTAACGGGCAGGTAGTATATACCGTTTGGATATACTGGACACAAAGATGATTCAGGTGCTCAGCAGGACTGTGACATTTCATCATGATAGACTTTTTCATGATACTTAAAAAGCTCTACAGTAGTTTTACCCCAGAGGGGGAGATTTTCGTAGTGCCAGTAGGAGTCACGAAATGCTGGCTCTTAAAGGCAAGGACAGGGTGTTTGGTACCAGCAGTTGAGAGTTTCTTACTGAACCCCTGCTGCATCCTTCAGTGGGTTTCTTGTGTGTGGTAGGGAAAGTGCCTTCCAAAGCCAGGCTGTTCTCTTTGGACCTTTGGAAATATGTAGAAACAATTGATGGCTTATTATTAATTCCATATGAGNTGGGACTAGAGATTCATCTCTTGGAGCCAGCTACTTAAAGAGAGATTTGTTTTCCTCTGACAATAAAAACAATACACATTCATTGTGTGGAATAATGACAGCGATGGCCAAGAAAAAAAAAATCATTTCATTGTCCAGTTACCATCACTGTTACTTTTGTGGTGTTTTGTTTTTTCTTTAACCTTTTCAAGCTTCTTTTATTTATTGCACACCATAGAAGGAGGTCAGAGACCTTTGTGCCATTAGTTCTCTCCTACCTTTACATGGGTTCTGGCACATAAACTCATGTTGTTAGGCTTGTACAGCAAGACCTTCATTTGCTGAGCAATCTATGTTGGCCCTTTCACTTTTTCTTCATATGTATATGTACATATATATATATATACATATATATATACACACATATATATACACACATATATGTTCCTTTAAAATAGAAACAAAAATATTATTTCTTTTTAGATAGAAACAAAAATATCACTTCTTTTTAAAGTTTTTAGTCATGTTTAATTATTTAAGAAATAGTGCCAGAATTCTGACTGTAACAGCCAGCTAAACAACTAATTTATGGATGCACACGCTTTCCTTCACTCATGCTTGTACCTTTTGGTAGCAGTCACAGTTCCTATAGCAACGCAGCACCGTTCTGTTACCGTCTTTTCAGAGCATGGTAACTAGCAGTGCGTTTGTTTGCATTTATATTTTTTTACATAATTATTTAATTCTCCATTTGTATGTTCCTCTGTAGAGGTCAGAGGACAACTTTTGGAAGTTGATTTTCTCTTTTCACCATGTGGGTCTTAGGTATGGAACACAGGTTATCAGGCCTACCACCAAGTTCATTAATCTGCTGATAATGTTGGCTCTTGTTTGCATTTTTGAGACAGGATCTTGCTGTGTAGTCCAGGCTGACTTGGAACTCAGAATTGTTGGGGTTATAGGAGTGTGCCACAGCACATAGCTTGTGGCACTATGCTTATCGGCTCACTGGCTATCGGTGATGGGTTTTAGTCTGCTCGCAGTCCAAGATAAGTAGTTCAGTCCTTCCTTGTTTCTATCTTGCATGGAAACTAGGGAAGGTGTATGGCTCCTGTTATTTCACTGTCTCCCTGTCTCCCTGAGTTTATCAGGAATTAGGGGTGTTGCGTAGGAACTGTGGTTTCTAGTACACTGTTACAGCTGTATTGCAGAAATCATTTTTTTGCCTCATATTTCATCCATTACTAAAAAAATGGACTTAATAGTGGGTCATGCCAAAATTTCTGCTAGAAACTAGTTCGGAGTTTAAAAGGCATGTTAGTATTGCCTTTCTTACAAATTAAGATTTTGTTCCCTATTTCAAAGCAATTGATAACTCTCCAGCTCTTAAGTCTGGGATCTGATTTTGGACTTAGCAGATAGTGGCTAGGCACTGGAGAAGATGGCTATTGAGGAAGCTTAGAGAAAAGGATTTTCTCTGACTTTGATTTGATGTGTAAATGGAGTTGCTAGGTGCTTGCCCGTGTATTATCTTTGGAAGAAATAGATTGGTCAGTAAGTTTTCCCCCAAACAGCCATAGCTACGGTTCTGTCACAAGATGGCGTAGAATATCTAAGTGTCATTGTAAAGTAAAACCCACAAGGTTTATGGGGATGGAATTATGGATTTGATCCCTAGCACTTCATGGTGACACAATCTGGGAACTTGGAAGGTGGAGGAAAGAGAATAGGGCCATCCTTGGCTACCTAGCACATTTAAGGCCAGCCTGGGATAACTGAGAGCCTGTGTCCTAAAGAAAAGTGATGTGATCCCAATAAACGTGCAGCCCAATTTCCTGTTTGTTAATGTTTGAAGGCACGTACTCCCATAATGGGTACGGTACTTGTCTTGCGTAAGTTTGAGGAGTGCTGGTGAGATAGCAGCGTCTGTGGAACGGTGAAAGGTCGTGTGAATCCTGACACAGCACCAGAGGAGAGTCAGTGAGGGGCTCATCCCCCATAGCTGAGGGAGCTGTGGATGACTTAACGTGTGCTTTGTGCATTTTGTGTGTCTCTGCAGTGATTGGTTCAACTATATGCAGCTTTCTGTATTTACCTAGCGTTCCTTAAGCATAAGCAAATGTAATAATTAAATTATGCTTAAATAGCCCTCACTATATTCATTGTATTGGTATGAATTTGTTTTCAAAATGAGTATTAAGACAGAAGCACTGTGCTAGTGAGATGATTCAGTGAGTCTTTACTTGCCACACGCCACCAAGCATGATGACCCAATTCCATCTCCAGACCCTGGTGGGAGAAGAGACCTGACCCCTGCAGATTGTCCCCTCTGCACACTCTCTAAGTAAATACGTAAATAAATGCAAAAACTTAAAAAACAAATGGAGGCCTTGTATGTCGAGTCAAAGCTCTCGACTTCATCCTTTATCCTTGCTGTTCCATTTAGGCAGTAACTTAGGGATGTGCAAGGGAATTTAAGGTATGAATCCTGTGCTCTCTTCATTGTGTAGGTGAAGGGACTGAGGCTCAGGGTCATTGTAACTTGACAAAGGTTAGTCCTGGATAAGAATTTTGGTTTCAGATTCCCTAAGTTTCGCACCTCTGACTTGGTGTTTTCATGCTGTAGTCGGTCATTCTTTAACGCACCATGGCTCACCAGCGTAAGGAGCTGAGCATTCCTTTTTAGTGCAGCTCTTTTCATTTGTGCCGGGTACTTGTAGCTGATACCATATTTATCAATAAATAGAAATAATCAAGACCTTCTTCAAATAATCAAGACCTTCTTCCTTTTTATTTTTCTCTCATCATTCCTACTGACCTTCCTGTATCCTTAGTTGATGAGAAAATGAGTTACCCTGTTAGTTTCCTGGCTGATTGTTACCATTCTTGATAATCAAAGCAGGTGGATTCACACTGCCATATTTATGCTGTAACAACATTGGAATGTACTAAAAACTTAATTGAACAGCATTCAAAATACTTCAGAAGCATTTTCATACTATCCATTGTATTGACATTTAGATATTGATGTTTTTGTAATTTGTAATGATTGGGTGAATTTTTACCTGTGAGTTTATATTTTTTACAGTGTGGTAAATTTTTGCTTGTGGATTTAAAAATTTGGTCAACAAATACGCAGTTAGCAAAGCAAATACATATTGAACAAAGCTGTGTGTGGGACAGAAAAACTGCCGCCAGTCTGTGCCTGGCTTTAACATTTAGTTGGAGCTAGATGAGGAAATGAGACCTTGAGGTGTAGCTCAGCAGCAGAGAACTTGGCTAGGATGCACCAACCCCTGCGTTCCATCCCTGGAACTGCTCTTCAAAGCTATGTGGGGTGGTAGAAACAAAGGGAAGTCACACAAGTCATCCCTCCCAGAATGAGTGTAACCACTGAGCCATCTCTCCAGCCCCAATCTTTCATTTTTTCAGTCCAGTTTTATTAGTTTGAATATTCTTTCTTCCTTTTGATTGGTTTGGCTAATGACTGGTCCATCTTCTCTTTGCAGAGATCCCAACTCTGTTTTATTGGTCCTTTCTGTTGTTTTCCATTTTATTAACTTAGGTCTGATATTCTTTCAGTGTACTGACTTTTGATTTGGGCTATTACTTTTTGGAAACATTGAGTTGTATCATGAGATTATTTTATTTGTGATTTCTCTGGTATTTTAATGTAAGTGATTGTGGCTGTAAAATTCCTTCTTAGACTTGCCTTTGCTGTATCTTTCATTTTTCTGATAGTGGTACTTTCATTTCAATTTGAGCCTAGGAATTTTAAAATTCCCTTCCAGGGGTGCTATGCATGCTACTGGGGAAGTATTCAGTATTCTTATCTAGACATGAGTGCTGGGGACTACAACAGTGAGTGGCCTGGTTAGATATGCCCAGTAGTGCAATAGTGGCACAGATGTTAGGGTAGTAACCTTCTAACTAGATTTAAAGCCCATTTCACAAGACAGAGCTCATGCTTGGGACTGGTCATGAGGCCAAGAACCGGTGACTAGGTAGGTCATGGGACCTAGAGAGGAACCTACTACTATTATTCTGTGGTATGGACATAGTATTAAGCTGACTCCTAACAACCTACACTGTACCCCGATTAGTGCATCTCCCACCTTATGGGAGAAGCTTCTTTCAGCCGTAGACGGCCATTAACATAGAGATCCACAGATTGGTCAAGATGCAGAGAATAAGATTACAGGGTGCTCAGCCCTCAATGCGTTATCTGTATCATACTTCTCCTCCCAAGACTTTTGATATTTTAACTAGAATATGACATAGAATAGTCCAAATAAGCTAGAGCAGAAACAAGATAAAAAACCAAACATTTCTCAAGTATTTGGATGTTTATATCTCTCGCTAAATTTCTGTTATAATTCTGTTGAATAGGTCTTTTGTGCCTTGAGTCTATCCATCCTCTATACCAAAGATTTTAGGTTTTCTTTTTTAATATTCCTTTTCATATTATGTGTGTATGACTCTATGCATTTATGTGTAACCACTTTTGTGTAGGTGCCATCAGAGGCCAGAAGAGGGTTTTGAATCTCCTGAAACTGGAGTTAAAGGTGGTTATGAGCTGTCTGATACGGGTGTTGTAACAGAACCTAAGTCCTCTGGAAGAGCAGCCCATGCTCTTAGACCCAGTGGCTCCCAGCCTCAGGCTTTGCTCTTCACCACACTCCAGAAGTCCTGGAAGTTGTCATAGTTTTTAACTTTTCTTTATTGCTTTCTGAATTACTAATTCCTCCCCCTTGTCTGTGGTCTCTGACCCTTGGACTTCTTTCTNATATATATATATACATATATATATACACACATATATATACACACATATATGTTCCTTTAAAATAGAAACAAAAATATTATTTCTTTTTAGATAGAAACAAAAATATCACTTCTTTTTAAAGTTTTTAGTCATGTTTAATTATTTAAGAAATAGTGCCAGAATTCTGACTGTAACAGCCAGCTAAACAACTAATTTATGGATGCACACGCTTTCCTTCACTCATGCTTGTACCTTTTGGTAGCAGTCACAGTTCCTATAGCAACGCAGCACCGTTCTGTTACCGTCTTTTCAGAGCATGGTAACTAGCAGTGCGTTTGTTTGCATTTATATTTTTTTACATAATTATTTAATTCTCCATTTGTATGTTCCTCTGTAGAGGTCAGAGGACAACTTTTGGAAGTTGATTTTCTCTTTTCACCATGTGGGTCTTAGGTATGGAACACAGGTTATCAGGCCTACCACCAAGTTCATTAATCTGCTGATAATGTTGGCTCTTGTTTGCATTTTTGAGACAGGATCTTGCTGTGTAGTCCAGGCTGACTTGGAACTCAGAATTGTTGGGGTTATAGGAGTGTGCCACAGCACATAGCTTGTGGCACTATGCTTATCGGCTCACTGGCTATCGGTGATGGGTTTTAGTCTGCTCGCAGTCCAAGATAAGTAGTTCAGTCCTTCCTTGTTTCTATCTTGCATGGAAACTAGGGAAGGTGTATGGCTCCTGTTATTTCACTGTCTCCCTGTCTCCCTGAGTTTATCAGGAATTAGGGGTGTTGCGTAGGAACTGTGGTTTCTAGTACACTGTTACAGCTGTATTGCAGAAATCATTTTTTTGCCTCATATTTCATCCATTACTAAAAAAATGGACTTAATAGTGGGTCATGCCAAAATTTCTGCTAGAAACTAGTTCGGAGTTTAAAAGGCATGTTAGTATTGCCTTTCTTACAAATTAAGATTTTGTTCCCTATTTCAAAGCAATTGATAACTCTCCAGCTCTTAAGTCTGGGATCTGATTTTGGACTTAGCAGATAGTGGCTAGGCACTGGAGAAGATGGCTATTGAGGAAGCTTAGAGAAAAGGATTTTCTCTGACTTTGATTTGATGTGTAAATGGAGTTGCTAGGTGCTTGCCCGTGTATTATCTTTGGAAGAAATAGATTGGTCAGTAAGTTTTCCCCCAAACAGCCATAGCTACGGTTCTGTCACAAGATGGCGTAGAATATCTAAGTGTCATTGTAAAGTAAAACCCACAAGGTTTATGGGGATGGAATTATGGATTTGATCCCTAGCACTTCATGGTGACACAATCTGGGAACTTGGAAGGTGGAGGAAAGAGAATAGGGCCATCCTTGGCTACCTAGCACATTTAAGGCCAGCCTGGGATAACTGAGAGCCTGTGTCCTAAAGAAAAGTGATGTGATCCCAATAAACGTGCAGCCCAATTTCCTGTTTGTTAATGTTTGAAGGCACGTACTCCCATAATGGGTACGGTACTTGTCTTGCGTAAGTTTGAGGAGTGCTGGTGAGATAGCAGCGTCTGTGGAACGGTGAAAGGTCGTGTGAATCCTGACACAGCACCAGAGGAGAGTCAGTGAGGGGCTCATCCCCCATAGCTGAGGGAGCTGTGGATGACTTAACGTGTGCTTTGTGCATTTTGTGTGTCTCTGCAGTGATTGGTTCAACTATATGCAGCTTTCTGTATTTACCTAGCGTTCCTTAAGCATAAGCAAATGTAATAATTAAATTATGCTTAAATAGCCCTCACTATATTCATTGTATTGGTATGAATTTGTTTTCAAAATGAGTATTAAGACAGAAGCACTGTGCTAGTGAGATGATTCAGTGAGTCTTTACTTGCCACACGCCACCAAGCATGATGACCCAATTCCATCTCCAGACCCTGGTGGGAGAAGAGACCTGACCCCTGCAGATTGTCCCCTCTGCACACTCTCTAAGTAAATACGTAAATAAATGCAAAAACTTAAAAAACAAATGGAGGCCTTGTATGTCGAGTCAAAGCTCTCGACTTCATCCTTTATCCTTGCTGTTCCATTTAGGCAGTAACTTAGGGATGTGCAAGGGAATTTAAGGTATGAATCCTGTGCTCTCTTCATTGTGTAGGTGAAGGGACTGAGGCTCAGGGTCATTGTAACTTGACAAAGGTTAGTCCTGGATAAGAATTTTGGTTTCAGATTCCCTAAGTTTCGCACCTCTGACTTGGTGTTTTCATGCTGTAGTCGGTCATTCTTTAACGCACCATGGCTCACCAGCGTAAGGAGCTGAGCATTCCTTTTTAGTGCAGCTCTTTTCATTTGTGCCGGGTACTTGTAGCTGATACCATATTTATCAATAAATAGAAATAATCAAGACCTTCTTCAAATAATCAAGACCTTCTTCCTTTTTATTTTTCTCTCATCATTCCTACTGACCTTCCTGTATCCTTAGTTGATGAGAAAATGAGTTACCCTGTTAGTTTCCTGGCTGATTGTTACCATTCTTGATAATCAAAGCAGGTGGATTCACACTGCCATATTTATGCTGTAACAACATTGGAATGTACTAAAAACTTAATTGAACAGCATTCAAAATACTTCAGAAGCATTTTCATACTATCCATTGTATTGACATTTAGATATTGATGTTTTTGTAATTTGTAATGATTGGGTGAATTTTTACCTGTGAGTTTATATTTTTTACAGTGTGGTAAATTTTTGCTTGTGGATTTAAAAATTTGGTCAACAAATACGCAGTTAGCAAAGCAAATACATATTGAACAAAGCTGTGTGTGGGACAGAAAAACTGCCGCCAGTCTGTGCCTGGCTTTAACATTTAGTTGGAGCTAGATGAGGAAATGAGACCTTGAGGTGTAGCTCAGCAGCAGAGAACTTGGCTAGGATGCACCAACCCCTGCGTTCCATCCCTGGAACTGCTCTTCAAAGCTATGTGGGGTGGTAGAAACAAAGGGAAGTCACACAAGTCATCCCTCCCAGAATGAGTGTAACCACTGAGCCATCTCTCCAGCCCCAATCTTTCATTTTTTCAGTCCAGTTTTATTAGTTTGAATATTCTTTCTTCCTTTTGATTGGTTTGGCTAATGACTGGTCCATCTTCTCTTTGCAGAGATCCCAACTCTGTTTTATTGGTCCTTTCTGTTGTTTTCCATTTTATTAACTTAGGTCTGATATTCTTTCAGTGTACTGACTTTTGATTTGGGCTATTACTTTTTGGAAACATTGAGTTGTATCATGAGATTATTTTATTTGTGATTTCTCTGGTATTTTAATGTAAGTGATTGTGGCTGTAAAATTCCTTCTTAGACTTGCCTTTGCTGTATCTTTCATTTTTCTGATAGTGGTACTTTCATTTCAATTTGAGCCTAGGAATTTTAAAATTCCCTTCCAGGGGTGCTATGCATGCTACTGGGGAAGTATTCAGTATTCTTATCTAGACATGAGTGCTGGGGACTACAACAGTGAGTGGCCTGGTTAGATATGCCCAGTAGTGCAATAGTGGCACAGATGTTAGGGTAGTAACCTTCTAACTAGATTTAAAGCCCATTTCACAAGACAGAGCTCATGCTTGGGACTGGTCATGAGGCCAAGAACCGGTGACTAGGTAGGTCATGGGACCTAGAGAGGAACCTACTACTATTATTCTGTGGTATGGACATAGTATTAAGCTGACTCCTAACAACCTACACTGTACCCCGATTAGTGCATCTCCCACCTTATGGGAGAAGCTTCTTTCAGCCGTAGACGGCCATTAACATAGAGATCCACAGATTGGTCAAGATGCAGAGAATAAGATTACAGGGTGCTCAGCCCTCAATGCGTTATCTGTATCATACTTCTCCTCCCAAGACTTTTGATATTTTAACTAGAATATGACATAGAATAGTCCAAATAAGCTAGAGCAGAAACAAGATAAAAAACCAAACATTTCTCAAGTATTTGGATGTTTATATCTCTCGCTAAATTTCTGTTATAATTCTGTTGAATAGGTCTTTTGTGCCTTGAGTCTATCCATCCTCTATACCAAAGATTTTAGGTTTTCTTTTTTAATATTCCTTTTCATATTATGTGTGTATGACTCTATGCATTTATGTGTAACCACTTTTGTGTAGGTGCCATCAGAGGCCAGAAGAGGGTTTTGAATCTCCTGAAACTGGAGTTAAAGGTGGTTATGAGCTGTCTGATACGGGTGTTGTAACAGAACCTAAGTCCTCTGGAAGAGCAGCCCATGCTCTTAGACCCAGTGGCTCCCAGCCTCAGGCTTTGCTCTTCACCACACTCCAGAAGTCCTGGAAGTTGTCATAGTTTTTAACTTTTCTTTATTGCTTTCTGAATTACTAATTCCTCCCCCTTGTCTGTGGTCTCTGACCCTTGGACTTCTTTCTTTCTCCTGATTAGTCCACAGGACTGCTTTCCTTTGGGGTTTTCCTTTTATATACTGAGGTCTCCCTCCCCAGTTTCTCTTTCTTTGCTGACTTTCTCATCTCATTCTTGCATTTATTTGTTTACTTTATTAATTTGTGTCTTCTTTGAGGTAATTGGCTATTTAAAATATTTGAATTCTTTGTCCAATATTAAAGCAATTTTGATCTCTTTGGATTGAGTTCTTGCAGAGTTAGGAATATTTGGAGGAGTCATGTTGCCTCATATTTTCTTATTTTGTGTTTCTATGTGTTTGTGTTTGTTTATTGGGGTGGATACCTCATCCTGTTTTTTTTGGGGGGGCGGGGGCATTCCCTTGGTGTGGTCAATCCCCACTTCTGTGTTGGCAAAAGTAACAATGAAACCTCCCTCCAACAAAAACAAATGAGATACTTAATAAAATAAAGACAGTTGGGAATAACAACTATGCCCCCAGTAAGAATTGTAAAGAGAGAAGGTAAGATCATAAAGGGTAAGGTAGGAAGTTGAAAAAATTTAAAGGTAAGTATTAATAATAAAACAACAGAAATGAGGGGGGAAGCAGCAAAATATGAAAGAGTGAAAGTATGTGAGATGAAATTATGAGAAATAAAGTGAGGGAAAAGAAANTATGTCCAGCAGGGCAGGAAGAACAAGTCCAGAAGAGAAGGTGGTTCCTGCTGTGCCAGAGACACTTAAGAAAAAGTGAAGGAATTTCACAGTCAAAGGTAAAGTACAGTAAAGCACCTGTGAGAGAAGCTTATCTCCAAAAGAGCTAACTCATCACCTTCACCCAGAATAGGCAGATATGCAGGACTGAGACCAGAATGGCTAGCTAGCATGGCAAGGAAAGCTGGTAATTTCTGCAGAACCCAAATTGTCATTTGTCAGCAAAATCTGCCACTGTGCTTGTCTGTCTGTCATCTAACATCTATCATCTATTATCTATCTATCTGTCTGTCTGTCGGTCTGTCATTTACCAGTCAGTCTATCATTTATCAGTCTATCATATCTATCTATGGTGTAAGCCCAAAGATCCATGAGGTATTGCAGCTTCTCTGCCCGTGCCAGACACTCATCAACACCTTTGTTAAACTCCACAGGACTTCAGTTAAGATGCTGAGGGGTGCAGGACCATACAGNACATGAGACTGCCCCAACCTGAAGTCAGTAATGAGCTAAACTGCAAGGATGGTTATGGCAAAAATCAATAAGAAGCAAACTGCCTTGACAGTTAATCCTTTGATTGCTCAATCTTTTGTTAAAGTTGGCATCATCTGCTTAGAGGAGCTGATCCTGAGATCTATACTATTAAGAAACACTTTACAGAAGTGAATAACTTTCTGTGACCCTTGAGATCATCTTCTCCATGAGGTGGGATGCAGAAAGACAACCCATTGTGTGGAATGTAGAGATGCTGGAGGTCCAAATCCACAGGCCTGTTTATTGGGAGGACGAACTAAGGTATCTCCCATGCTATTTTTATAATCGATCAGTAAATGAACTTGCAAACTGAGAGGAAGAGTCCAGCCAGCAGTTACTTATTGCTGAGATTGAGAATGGGGAGCTTTTGCTTCTTTCCAGGCTTCTTGTGTTGAAGTTCACTAGGAGGGGTGTGGAGGGCTGTGAATCCTTTCTCTCTTGGTTCTGAACAGGTCAAACACAAAAAGGCTTTGAAGAGGCTGAACTCTACCCTGCTTTGCTCCACACTGGCTTGTGGGCTAAGACAGTGACCTTGGACAGCTGCTGCTGGCTTGAATTCATGCCAGTGGTCTTGCCCACAGACCACAGTACAGCATGTTCAGGAATCCCTCAGGTTGATCCCACTGGTCCAGCCCGAGGACTGTCTNGTTAGATGCTCACCGTGCCAGAGGTGCTAGGCCAGTGCATATGTGGGTGTGAGAAATAGCTGGGCAGAGGTTGCATTTCCACCTAATGTCTCTGGGGCTTTAAGAGAGAAGATGATCCCAGCAGAACAGTTTGCCCTGGGGATGGGGTGGGAGTAAGATGGCCTGCTGGTGCTTCCTGTCTCTGTCCTAGGCTCCACTTGTATACACACATAGTTGGTTTCTTCTGCGCTTCCCAAGTGGAAACACAATGGATACTGTGTTCCGTGTAGATGTGTTGTCAGAGTCAATGTCCCACCTGTAACTGATTTCCTGGATCCGTATGCACAGGATGGCTATTCACTTAGCCAGGGGAGAAGAGAGGCCACTGGGATTTGCAGATGTAAAAAGCAAGGGCTTCTGTTCCCTTTAGTCATTTAATTTGATGGTAAAACCTCCCCAAGATGACTCCCCAACATAGCACCAGTGAGTAAGGTAGGAAGCCAAGGCCCCTCCAGCATCTGCTGCCTGTTGTGCAAATCTCGTTTGTTTGGTTGGTTTTGGTTTTTCGAGACAGGGTTTCTCTGTGTAGCTTTGGCTGTCCTGGAACTCACTCTGTAAACCAGGCTAGCCTTGAACTCATAGAGGTCCGCCTGCCTCTGCTTCCCAAGTGCTGGCATCAAAGGTGTGCACCACCACTGCCTGGCCAAATCTCTGTTTTNTCTACATTTTTGCATCATACCAGATCATCTGTCTTAGGAGCTCACCATAGAAGCCTGCCTTCTTGCTCTTTCTAAAGCTCTGCTGGGGAGAAATGTCCCTCTTCCTATGGTGTTGCTGAGCATCCAGTGTAAGTTTCCTTCCTTCCTTTCACAAATCTGAATTCCAGTGTTTTGGATTCCACCAGTCTCTCTCTGTTGCTTCCTGCTGTAATCCTTGTTTTTCCAAACCACATCACTCCCTGCAGCTATGTTCCTTTCCTTTTGTGTCAGTCCCATGGAGACTCAGATGTTTGTGCTGGGTATGTCTAATTTGCTATATTCCCTCTCCCAAATCATACGTTTTGTTGATAAAATGCTTGACACTGAGGAAGCGCTATACAAATCTAGAATTTTGTGTGTTTTGTCTTTTGAGACAAGGTTTCATGGAACCCAAACTGGCCTCAAACTCACCATGCAGCAAAGGGAGCCTTGTAGTCCTGATCCTCCTGCCTCCATCGCACCTTTAGCAGTGGAGTTGTTTCCTTTGTAGACTTGAGAAAGCTCTCACTGTATTCCAAACCTTGAGAAGAGGCAGTAAAACCTCTGAGGGTAAGTGATAGGGTGGGGTGTTTGGCTGTCCCCTTTCCTGACACAGAGGACACATTAGGTCTAAATAAGATGTATTGAGCCAAATANGTAAGGTCTGGTAAAGTGTGTGCACTCTGTGTTCCCTTCTCCTTCTCTGCTTTCTTTCTCCTCCCTCTCCTCCCGTCTTATCACGCTCCTGGTTCAGCCTCCTGAGTGCTGGGGTAGCAGGCAGGTTTGTTTGGCTTTTTGGTTGTTTTCTTCTTCTTTTTGGTCATGAGGCTCTGATGTAGGGTCTTAATCATGTCAAATGTCATATCACTGGGCTGCATTCTTAGCTTCCTGTTTCTTATAATAAAAATTGTGGTTAAAATGATAGCAAAGACACCTTAGAGGAGGCCTTCACATGCAGACTCCTGCGAGCTGGAGAACTGCACTGGATTGTCTCTGTATCTCTCTGAGAATTGACAAAATCAAGGCGCATATGTGTGGAGTGTGGGTTAATGTTTGAGTTCATATTCCAAACTTCATGTATGAAAACTTGATCCTCGATGGTGATGCTGGGAGATGGAGCCAATGGGAGATGTTTGGGTTGGNGGGCACCACCTCATGGGCAGGTCACTGTTGTTCACAAGGGAGTTGATTTTGTATAAAAGGGTGAGTTTGGACCTCGGTTGCTGTTGGGATGTGTGATGCCTTCTGCCTGAAAGGCCTGCAGGAAAGTGTTCCCCACACTTAGCACCGGCTTTGCTTTTGGACTGCTTAGCTTCCAGAATTGTGAGGAAATTTTTATTTTTTTGTCTTCATCAATTATCTAGTTTCAGGGGGCTGGAGAGATGGCTCAGAGGTTACTCTTCCAGAGGACCCAGGTTCAATTCCCAGCACCCACATGGCAGCTCACAGCTGTCTGTAGCTCCAGTTCAGGGGATCTGGCACTCTCACACAGGTATACATGAGGGAAAAACACCAATGCACTAAAAATAAATAAGTCTTTAAAAAATTATCTAGTTTCAGATATTCTTTTTTTCCTTCTTTTCTTTTTTTGACAAGGTATAATGTAGCTCAGGCTGGCTCAAACTTACTAACTAGCTGAGGCTGGCCTTGGATTCCTGATCTCCCTGCCTTCCAAGTACTGGGATTGTAGTATGTACCACCATTCCTGCTCCAGGTAATTCTCTTCGAGCAGACACTTGCTCTTAAATCCGATTTTGATTTTCTGTTCCCTTGGATTCTCTAGTCCCATTCTCAGTATCAGGTGCCCACTAATATCTGTGTGGAGCTGTGTGTTAGGATGCCAGTGGTAGAATTTATAAGTATTTAAATTGATGATGGTAACTACTTTAATCTTCTGTTCCGTAAAATTGCTTTTTTTTTTAAAGATTTATTTTTTTTTTAAAGATTTATTTTTATTTATTATGTATACAGTATTCTACCAGCATATATATGCCTGCATGCCAGAAGAGGGCACCAGATCTCATTACAGATGGTTGTGAGCCACCATGTGGTTGCTGGGAATTGAACTCAGGACCTCTGGAAGAGCAGCCAGTGCTCTTAACCTCTGAGCCACCTCTCCAGCCCCTGTAAAATTTCTAATAAGTTGGATCTTGTTACAGTGGATTTTCTAGCCACTGGTCATCAGTTTATTGGACCTTGAACTTATTTTATTAACCAGAGATGTTTGTTAGATTTATGATAGTATGATTTGATCTTTATTGTACGATATTGTGGAGGGATTAGATTCCCTCCCAGGGGTAAAAGCCCGGGGAAGGCCTCTTCAGCACAGGAGATGGCTTTTCGTCTTGAATGTCTTGGTGTTTGTGGTGACTGAGCTGGCTGGGGCGGTGGTGACCATGGTGACTATTGTTTCCTGCCGCACAGCCTTGTAGATGCTTGGGACCTGCCAGGTGTGGTATCAGGTATCAATCAGGGGGATAATGATGACCCAGAAAAACCCAATCCTTGTCTTTACAGAGCCTGGAGGACTGAGCTATAAGTCCTGGGTCTCACTGCAGTTGCTTACAGAGGCATATGAGGAGACTTTAATCAGATACTGTGTGTTTGGAAAGACATTATTTTTCAGAGGTTAAGTATTAATAGCTCATGTCAGCCATTGTTGTATTGGGCAGCCTCAGTACCCAATTTTAGCTATGGGAAAAATGTCTAGTTTTTTTTCAGCTTTTATCTTTGTCTTGCATATTGTAGGACATTTGGTTTNCAGAGATTGTCAAATTATTCTCTTACGCTCCTACAGATTTTTTTCTGCAATTGGTTACGAGAGCATCTTGAGTAACATTAGAGAAACAAGGTCTGTGGTATTTGTGAAGATGCTTTCTCTGTGATCCTCCCTGAACTTTGCACTGGCCCTCGACAGAGATCTCTATTTTTATAGTGTGTGCATCACTGTCATTTCCAGCTGATGCATGCCTGAATTCCCATCCTTCCTGTTTTAGGACTTGGGAAGTTTGGCTNAGGTGCTGGATGGACATCAGGGATGACACTGAGAGGAGGAGGTTGGGCTGTTCTTTCCTTGTCCTCACACGATACTATAGTGGAGATAAATATACTTGGTATAATGTTGACCATTTCAGGGGTCACCTTTGCTCAATCTNTAGGCTTCTCACAGCCTTTCTGTAGGCTTGGAATTTGTTTCCTGGTATGTACATCCCATCCTNTCAAATGGTCTTTCATTCTCACGTCTTTTCATCTCTTTCTCCTTCACTTTTTCATGGGTGTAGGATGAGAGTCTCTTGAAACAGGACCTCAGGCTATAGCCCNGTGTGGCCTCAAACTCCTGATCCTCGTGCCTCAGCCCCGAACTGGAATTATAATTGTATGCTACCATATCTGACCCTCTTCTAGTTTCTCTCTCTCTCTCTCCCCTTCTTCCCCTCTTCCCTCTTAAAATGCTTTTTTTTCCTGTTCATTTGTTAAATATACATTTACTAAACGCTTGCTGTGTGCTTTGTAGTGTTTTGGAATATGAGTGAATTAGCTAGCTGGGTGGTGATGTCACACGCCTTTAATCCCAGTGCTCAGGAGGCAGAGGCAGGAGGATCTGAGTTCAAGGCCAGTCTGGTCTACAGAGCAAGGTCCAGGACAGCCAGGACTGTTACATAGAGAAACCTTGTCTCAAAAAACAAAAAACAAAAAAAGCGAATCAGATAGACATGGTCCCAGCTTTTTGTAAAGTTTGTAGAAATTTCACTATTAATTGATAGATAATAATTATGAAATGTTTGAGAAGCACTCTGTGCTGTGAGAGCGTGTAATTTGGGGACTGTCTTGAGTTAAGTTTTAAGTGATTTTTGAAATCAGTCTTCCCCTCCATTCCCCTCTTCTTCCCTCCTTCTCATGTGTAGAGTTTATATAATTTTTGATTTGTGTGTGCATGTGGTTTACAGCTGNTGTGGGTGCTGGGAACCCAACTTGGGTCCTCTGCAAGAGCAAGTGCTGTTAACTACTGAGCCATCTCTCCAACTCCCTGATGAGTGATTTTGATACCATTTAGTGGATGCTGCCGATTCAGTCAGGGATAGTCAGTGGCTGTAGCCCTTCCGTTTTATGTGCTGGATTTAGCTTGACTTGGCAATAGACANCAGTCCAAGTTGAAAGTCGGATGGTTGGTGCTGGTGGATGCTGGTGCTTCAGGTTCTCCCGTTACGTTCTCATTTTGCAGAGCTGGTCAAATATTCCTTTATTATTTGAGCTATTGATGTAGTTCCTCAGAGTTGGTAAGTTCTGTTCAAGCGTTTCATTGATCTTCATTGCAACTCTCAGGGGTTAGTGGTAGTATGTTCATTTTACAGACAAAGAAATTACATAAAAACCTTAAATGAGTACAGCTCACACATAATTGGTAGCAGAGTGTAGACCAGAATGAAACTAAGCCTGCTGTCTTAAAGTTCCTTTTCTGATAACTTTGTCTTCCCTTGAATGAGGAACCTGCCCTGATCATTCCTCAGCCCTTCTTCTGGAGGCCTTTGTCATGGCTTAGTTTTCAGCAACNGTTTGCCAAAGGATAAGCAGAGGTTAAAGGTTTACAGAATGCATTGCTATCTCAATATGGCTTTGCCTTGGTGTCTTTTTTAAGACCTTTACTTAGAATTTAATTTACTTAGAATTTCCTTAGGGACGATTTGATAAGTAGAGCCTGGGCTGACTGCTAAGTTAGTTACTACCTCCAGCTACAGTAGACGACTGTACCCAGCCAAACTTCCATAATTAGACCTATGGTGTGCCTGACCGGGAAAGGTCAGGCTGAGGTGAGGGATTGTAACTGTGCAGGCCTGGACCCTCTGTGGGAAGGAGTCCAAGCATGAGGCCATCAGGCCCTCTGCCCCTTACTGGTTCTCCTTTGAGGCATGGCATTGGAAAGCCTTTAAAAAATTTTGTCATGTTCTTACAATTGCCCAGGAGCTGCAGAGTGGGTGTGCANACAGAAAAAAGGCTTCTTCCTGAAGTGTTTATGCAAAGGACCATTTTTAGAGAGTTATGTGGAATGGAATTGGGTCTGACGTCAGTTCTCAGTGTGCTTTCTTCCCTGGAGGAATAGCCCATATGTAGAGACAGATGTGAGACGAAAGTTTTTTACATATAAATAAAACTGGGAAAGAAGGGANCATTGCTGTGAGGTGGCAGTTGGAAAAGAACAGCTTGCTGCAAGCCAGTGAAAACCAGGTTGTTCTGTGTGTGCTGGAAAAAAAAAACCTTCCCTCGGGTATAACCTAAATAATCAAATGTAAGCATACAGCTAATTGTTTTAAGAGAGTGCACCTGTGAAGCCATTTCAAAAGACAAAAAGTAGAAGGTTCCAGACCCAGAGGTTCCCGGTGCTTCTCCTTGATCAGGTCTACATCTCCTAGGTAGTCTGCTGACTTTACAGTAATAGTTTGCTTGCTTTTGTTTTTATTTTAAACTTTCTTTCCTTTTACTTATTTATATGTGTGCACATGTGCTGCTTGTATATATGTGTGTGGGCACACATGTGCCACGGCTTACATGTGGAGATCAGAGGACAACTTGAGAGAGTCAGTTCTCTCCTCCTACCATTTGGCTCCTGGGGATTGGACTCAGGTCCTCAGGCTTGGTGGGAAGCACCTCACCTGTGAAGCCCTCTTGCACCCTCACCTACGGAGCCCTCTTGCTAGCCCAACTTTAAACATTCTTGAACTTGTCTTATGGTCCAAGTATTTCTGTTAGCTATATTTTAGGTTGAATTATATGAAATTATTTTTATATGTCAGACACTGAATATTAATGATTTCATACATTGATCTTATACCTGGGTGTATTATTATACCTGGGGATATTAAGATGGTTTCCTGTGATTTTAAGGTCATAGGAAATACAGATGTTCAGTTTTGGTAGATCTACCAAATAGTTTTTGTACCAACTTAATGTATAGTTGTTGCTTTATTTGTTTTTTTGTTTTGTTTTGTTTTGTTTTTTGTTTTTTGTTTTTCGAGACAGTGTTTCTCTGTGTAGCTTTGCGCCTTTCCTGGAACTCACTCAGTAGCCCAGGCTGGCCTCGAACTCACAGAGATCCGCCTGCCTCTGCCTCCCAAGTGCTGGGATTAAAGGCGTGCGCAACCACTGCCCGGCTAGTTGTTGCTTTATATTATGGCCAACATTTTCTATCTTAAATTTTTTTCTAGACAAGGTTTCTCTGTGTATCCCTGGCTGTCCTGGAACTNAGTCTGTAGTTCAGGCTGTCCTCGAACATGGAGATCCACCTGCTTCTGCCTCCTTAAAGGTGTGCACCACCACTTCCTGACTTCTATGGTAATTTTTTTTTCATTGTGATTTAACTTTACGGANCTCCAGTGGCACAATCGGTTAGCTCGCAGTACTTATATAACTTTACATTTTCTGCTTACTAGTGAGATTGAACACTTCATTTGTTTCATTTAGAGATCTTTGAAATACCTATTAAAGTAGCTTGCCCATTTCTTGTTGGGTAGTTTTTTATTTTACTGATTGACAGGAGCGCATCATATTTACTATGAACCTTGACTGCTTGATGCGAATCATCTGTCTTCTAGTCTGCGCTTGTCGGCTTACTCTTGTAGTGGTGATTTTGATGTACAGGCCTTTCGGTTTTAGGATGGAATGTATTATATTCACCTGTAGGTTCTAGAGTGTCCATGTTGTGAGCAATTGGACAACTACTGCTAATATTCTGTACTTTTCCTGCTCTTCACTCCTGCTGCTGTAGTTCCTCAGTTGTGCTGAGCCTGCTGTGGGGACAGTTGATGCTTCTGTCCATTCTGTTGACTTCTTGCAGGAGATGCTCATGATCTTGCTGTATTATGGGGTGCAATTTCGCCGCTGGCTCCATCAGGAGAGTTAGACTGGCATCTGCATTAATTGTGCCCTTTAGACCTCTAGAATAAGATAGATGAAGTGGGGGGCAGTAGTGAGCACAAGACTGGTTTTCTAGAGTTAGGCTGTACACTCGGGTTGGCTTTNTAAGTGTCTGTGGGGCTAGAGGGACTTAAAAACATAGACTAGTTGCAGACCACCCACAGCTACCTATGTGCTTGTGTGAGCAAGTGCATGCTCTGTCCCCAGGAGCCTCAGTGGTAGCCCATGCTGTTAGCAGAGTGGAAGAAGCATAGGTAGCTTGTTCCTTTACAGAGTTGTGGGAATTCTTAGGGCTGTGGTTGGGTCCCACTCTGCAGGGATCTTCAAAATTACTGATGAAGAGCTGACCTTTTCCATTTCAGATTGACATCAGCAAATGCCATTACTTAGTGGATTTGGATACCATGAGAGAAACACCTCGGGAGCCAAACTATTCATCCAACAGAGAAGAATGGATCAGCCTGGCCCACAGACCATTCCTGGATGCATCTAGGTATGTGACTTTAGTTGTGACAGATGTCCTAATCAGTGGTAAAAATGAATGCTGGAGTTGAGCAAATCCCGTCCTTGGCTGTCTCGAGTAATTCTTATTTCCTTTTTATTTGGTACAGTTTTGTCCATGTGTACTGAGAAATTTAAGAGTACTCTCTTCTTGAGGCCTCGGAATGCAAAGTACATAATATTATTATCGTAATGAAAGGTCCTGAGTAGTACAGGTAGGTCTACTGTGGAAACTCAAATAAGGTTTTGATTAGTTTTGGTAACTGACTTTAACTGTCTTAACCGAGCATTCTGACATTGCTAACAAGATTAACTGTGCTTTGAAGAGCTTGATGTCCATAATTTTCAGAATCAAAGCTCAGCAAGTACTGGGTAGGACTTGTTTGATTTTATTTTGGTTGTTTGAAACAGGGTCTCACTCTATAGCTCAGAGCTGGCCTGGAACTCATTAGATAGGCCAGGCTAGTCTTGAACTTGTGGTGGTCCTCTTGTCTCAGCCTCCCACGTTAGGCTGTCAAGTCTGCCGCACCACTCCTGGCAGATCTAGTGAAGCTAGTGAAGATTTTTTTGTTTGTTTGTTTCGAGACAGGGTTTCTCTGAGAAGCCCTGGCTGTCCTGGAACTCACTCTGTAGACCAGGCTGTCCTTGAACTCACAGAGATCCACCTGCCTCTGCCTCCTGAGTGCTGGAATTAAAGGCCTGGGCCACCACCGCCCGGCTTCTAGCGAAGATTTTAAAGTAGAGATCCAGGACTTGGCTGGCTCTTCAGAAAGGCCTAGGAATTAGTGGTGAGAAGAATGTTGGGAAGTGTGAATTGGAGTGTGAGGGTGTTTGTAAACTTAGTGTTGAAGGTGAAAGAGGGAAGCAGCCAATAAACATAAAAGAGGAAATAGTCAGGAGGCAGAGTTAGGCAAATCTCTGTGAGTTTGAGACCAGCCTGGTTTACAGAGCAAGTTCCAGGACAACCAGGGTTATAAAAAGGAGGAACTAGATTTCTATCTGCAGGTTCTTTAGAGGAAGGTATCCAATTGAATATATTTGTAATTATGAAAGGGGATTGTTAGGAGCACCCTGGAGACCCTGTAGCTGGAGACTTAGTAGCTGGTCAATCCAAGAAGTCAGAAGCCTCAAAACAAATTGGTTTCAGGTCACGCAACTGTAACTGATTACCCCAGGCTGAGTGACTAAAGCAGCAGATGCTTGATTCCTCATAGTCTTGCGAGGCTGGAAGTTTAAGGGCCTCCTTTAGGTTTCAGATAGCTGACTTTTATCTAACATGAGAAAGAGGAAGACTAGTCTGGCGTCTCTGCAGGAACTAACCCCATTCTGGAGGGCTCTACACATGGGTGAGCCTCCCAGAGGCTCCCCTCCACGCACCATGGAACTGGGGATCAAATTAGAGCATAGGGAAAACACTTTTTGAGATGGGTCTTACTCTGTAGCCTGGGCTGGCTTCAAACTTGNAATCCTCCTGCCTCCACTTCCCAACTGAGGGATTACAGTTGTGAGTCACCATATATGTTTCAACATGAATTTTGAGGGGATACACACATGTAGTCTATAATGGAAGTTGTAAGTAAAGCTATTATAGACTGAGTTTCTCTTATTTGAAATACTTGGGACTAGAAGTGTTTTACATGTCAGAGTTTGGAATGTATACAAATATATTAATAAGATATCTTAGGGGCAGAACTGAGGTCTGCTCACAAAATTTGTTTCATATATACTTTACACATATATCTTGTTGGTAAATTTTTTTAAAAGATGTTTTACTTTCAATCGGATTTATGTGTCTGCCACTTGTGTATATGTGTGTGTGGGTGTGTGTGGGTGTGTGTGGGTGCCCACAGAGGCCAGAGGCCTTGGATCCTCTGGAGCTGGAGTTACAGGCAGCTAGCTGTGAGCCACCTGATGTGGGTCCTGGGAATCAAACCTGGGTCCTCTGGAAGAGCAGCGCTGCTCTTAACTACCNAGTCATCTCTCCAGCCCTGTGGTAATTTTACATCATGATTTTGTGCAAGAGTTTTAATGGTGTGGCACTCTGAAAATTTTAAGCGTTAGACTATTCTGGTTTTCAAATGATCAGATTAGGGCTGCTCAATTTGCATAAATACCCATTTGCATGTTTTGGGCAAATGAATTTTCATTTTCTTTGGGTCAGTATTGAACAGTGTGATTGCTGAATTGTATGATGTGAGCATGTTTAGCTTTGCAGGAAGCTGCCGTTCTTCATCCTACTCACAAAGAGTGAGGATTTCCTTGCTTGTGGTAGGGAGTGTAGTATGTATCTTGATGTGGCTTTAGTTTACATGTCTCTGGTGATGTATGGTGTGGAACATATTTATATATGCCTGTTTGTCATTTGTAAGTCTGTTTGGATGAGGTATTTTTAAAGTCTCTGGGATCAGTCTTC
>LZPO01007961.1:666553-685351 GCA_001675575.1 Neotoma lepida
GGAGTAAACAAAATATTCCAAGATAAAACCAGATTTAAACAATACCTATCCACAAATCCAACCCTACAGAAAGCTCTAGAAGGAAAAATCCAACCTAAGGAAATTAGACACACCCANGAAAACNCAGGCAATNGATAATCCCACACCAACAAACACCAAAGAAGGGAAACACAACACTACCACCAAAAAATAACAGGAATTAACAATCATTGGTCATTAATAAATTAGCAAGCTCTTCAGGGTTCCCGATTATATTGTCTTTACATTTCTTTGTAGATTTGTNTAGTTTCCTGGATGGATTTTGCCGACATTCCTTGTTGACATAGTCTAAATAGGGCCTCAGCTCTCTGAAATGGAAGCAAACAGGATAATTTGAGTACCAACACATTAAAAAAAACGCTCTTGAGAGAATGTTACAGGAGAGTCTTTGCAAGAGAGAAGTAACTTAANGATTATCAGGGCGTTTTTGTGATTGGGGCACATTTTCAAATGCTGGACACCAGTGGCTGTGTGAGGAGCCCGTTCTCTGTTGGATAGAAAATAAGGTGAGGCTTGGCTGTTGGACTCAGGAGGCGTACTTAGTAAGATTGTTGGGAGCATGGCAGCCTGTGTTCTTGTCCTCTTGTCGTAATTGGCTTTACTGAGGCCTCAAGACTCAGGCCCANTAGCTGAAGCATCCAAGCAGATTTCAGTGACCAGCTTAGGTGGGTCTGGTTCTTGCCCAGGCTTCCTGACCTTGTTACAGCAGGGTCTGGCTGCTTTTTATAAGGACCGTCAGACTTAAAGAAGATGGAGCCGATCTAGTTGGCAGTAACACTTAGAAATGTTTTGTTTTATATTACCTCTATAGTGCCTTCCCTACATGTATGTCAGTGCATCACTCAAGAGCCTGGTGCCCTCCGAGGCCAGAACAGGGTGTCCAGTCCCCTGAAACTGGAGTTACAGATGGTTGTGAGCTGCCCTGTGGGTGCTGGCAATTCAACCCAGGTCCTTTGGAAAAACAGCCAGTGCTTTTAACTGCTGAGTTGTCTCTCTAGGCCTAACCATAAGAGTGCAGATTTGCCATTGAATGGCCAGCTCATATTACGTACTTCATGAAATGAGAGGGGTTTTCCTTTCTTTGAACCAGGACACAATTGCTGCTTGTATTAAATAGCTTGACAAGTGGGTGGATGTAATGCTTCCTCTAAGAGTCCCCTGAGAGGAGTGATGGGCGAGCGCTGGAATAAATTAACAGCTCAGTGGAGAGTGTGGGACTGTGGGAGCCTGGTGGGAAAGCCTCTCTNGGCTCTTCAAATTGGCCTCACAAGCAGTGGGGTCAGTTTGTAGCTTCAGAAACTGTCTCAAGGCCCTGCACCAATTTCTGCAGCATTCTCCACCTGCAGAGGCCCCACACAGACGCTTTTGTCTTGTTTACGTTGCTTCCACATGAGGCTCTTCCCATTTTGGAGCGTCCTCTAACTGACTTCTAGACTGGCATGATTAGAGGCTTGAGACAGTTGCGGGCAACTTAGGCAGTGTTCAGACTCTTGTGGACTTAATTACAGCTGAGGAACTGAATAGGTTAAAACAGCAGCTGATGGGGTGGAGGAGGGGCCCTTTCTAGTCAAAGGACCTCANTTGTAGCCAGGAAGGGAGTACATGATAATATTTGCTGCTTTGTTCTTTCAGTGCCCAACACAAGACCCTGAACTTTGGCTAATCTAGAGAGTTTCTACAGACTGTGCATGGCCTTTTAATTGGCTTCCAAGAAGTGAATCTAGCAACTATGAGGCCTGAAACTCTCACACCCGTATACCTGTATCCATCTGTAGTAGGGTGATCTAGTTGATGGGAGCCAGTATCAGTGGAATTATTTGTTTCTGTAAACTAAGGCTACTGAAAAAAGTGTTGTGAAGGGTAGGTTAGTTGGAAGCTGTGGTCCAGTTATTGCAGTGTAACAATCACCCATTCTTAAAGATGGAAAAGAAAACCACAACTGGCTCACCTAGAGTTCTTCCTTAGGATCTCTTGCATTGGTCATCAGATGACAGCTGAGACTGGAGGCATCCCAAAGGCTTTCTCACCCATTCATCTGACAGTTGAGACTAGCTTTTGCCCAGATCTCAGCTGAATACCTGTCTGTGGCTTTTCCATTTCCATTCCAAGAACTCCATTGCTTTTAAGACCTAGCCTTGGAAGTCAGACAATATCACTTTTCCCTCTTCCTGGTGGTGGTGGGAAGCCATAGCCCATGCTCAAGGGATGAAGATTAGGATTGTTTTACCATGACAGAAGTATCAAAGAATTTATGGGCATGTTATAAAATAACAGCTTTTTAAGTGTCATTTCTCCTTCTAATCTTTTCAATTCTAAGATTTCTTACAAGAGAGAAAAGGGCAGCCCTACTGGCCATTGCCCCTTCATGCTCAAGTGGGAAGGAGACTGTGCCCAGGGCAGGATTTGATGGCCAACAGTTGTCATGCTTCAGATGGTGTCTGGTCCTTTGGGTAGACTCTTCTTCCTCCTGAGCAGTAAGTGATAGGCTCTTGTCTCTTTCTTCCATGCCAGTCGTGGTGGTGCCCTTTCCTCTCTCCTTGGTGCCAAGGATGCTGAGAAACAGGAAGAACANAGTTGATGGACTCTTACACTTCTTTATCAGCTTACTCAGTCTGAGTCTCTTGTCAGCTTCTGCCTGCTGCCTCTCCTCCTCTCCATCCTCTGTGTCCACCTGCCTCATCCTCCCCCAGACACTTTTCCAAGACCTTCATCCGACATAGCTACTCTGGGCCAGATTTGGCTTCAGAACACACTACATGTTGCCTGATGTCTTATTCAGCTCCTCAGTCAATGAAATCTGCTGACCTTTAGGAAGAGTAAAAGAACCTTTTTATGCCTTGTGGAGCTCAGAGAGCTCTGCTTTCTGTCGTTGTGGAATGAGTTCTCTAGAAAGACTATCTCCACATCTCCTCACTGAGTTAGTGCTAGGGGCTCAGTTTGAAGAGATAGAGTGCTTCAGGATGGCCCTAAGCTAGTAGACAGAGCCACTGACATCATCAATCTTCATTCTAGCATCTTCATGACTCTCAGCACATTATAGGGCCTTAAAAATACTATTTGGTGGATTTTACATTCTTTTAAAAAAGANGTATTTGTTGTTTTTATTTTATGTGTGAATGTCTGCATATATGTATGTGCACTATGAGTTACAGGTGGTTGTGAGCCACCCATGGATGCTCCCCATTAGCAGCAAGTGCTCTTTAGCCCTAGATTTACATTCTTAGAGCTAGATTGATACAGCATGGAAAAGCATCTTGTCAGAGGCTTGCACTTAATGAAATAAAAACTGTTGAGGCAAAGCAGACTCACTGTTTATTTCAGACACTTAAAGCTTGCCAGAGCCTTTGTCTTGACATGGCTTCCGTTGTTCTTCTGCCACATGGATAAAACCCAAATGAGGGTCTGAAGAGCAAGATAGAGACTCTGTAGACACTGTTATGTGCTCTTCCTGCCAGAATGATACTACTTGTATCTTTCAGTTGCTACCAGAAGGGGACAGACTGGTGAAGAGCACTTCCTCCCAACCCTTGAGACTGAAGGTCACAAGTGTCCAGTTGCCTAATAGCATGTCTTTCTCAATTCGGCTGTTGTCAATAGTGGCTAAAGGTGACTGGTGCAGAGGCTATGATGCTATGCCAGATGTTGTACACATCACAGCATGATTCACATATCACAGTGCTGTGATTCCAATCTGTGCTTCAGCAGACTTCCTGATCATGCCACATCACGGCTCTTTGTAGGTTCCTTTAAATGGTCAGAACTGTGACCATAGTCCCCACCTGGCCTGAAAGTTAAGTATTACACTAGTCACATAGATAACCATGATTTGGCAAATTTTGTGTGAANTGGAACTTGAACAGTTTATTTGAGCTCTTAGAATAACATTTTCTTCATTAACATGGACACCTTCTGTATCACTTGTACCTCCCATCCCATGGGCCACTGTCGCCCCCTCCTTTCTTCCACCCACACTGTGTAGGTTCCTGCTTTGCTGTGCTCTGCCTCATGACTTTAGGACTAAAATGTTGGGGGGAGGGGCAGAAGGAACCTGTTTTTACTTTTGGTGCTTCATCTCCTTGTGGAAGATGAACAGGAAGATGATGCTAGGGAAGCAGACAAGACCATCTGGTTTGAGAGGGNACATGCTTTCCTTTGCAGAATTGTGAGCATTTTCCGTGATACAGTTGTAAAAGCTGGAGATGCAGCATTGGACAGAGTCCTGTCCCTAGGAGCTGGCCCTCCAGCAAGTGCAGCATGTTAACTGTTATTCCCGTGTGCACTCTCGTAGAACGGGGGTGAGTCATCTCTGCAGTGTTACTGACCATAGAGCAGTGTCCTCACCCATGTCCTGTTGGAGACTATGTCAATAAGCACTCTGATTTTTGCCCAACACCAGCCTTCTGAACATAAGAATTACTCAACTCCTCCCACCTCCCCTCTCCCCCTGATCTACTCCTCCGTTTCCCTTCAGAAAAGAGCAGGCCTCCCAGGGATATCAACTGAACATGGCATAACAAGTTATAATAAGACTGCGCACAAACCCTCATATCAAGGCTGGATGAGGCAACCCAGTGGAGGAAAAGGGTTTCAGGAACAGACAAAAGAGTCAGAGATACCCCCACTCCCCCTGTTAGGAGTCCCCCAAGAGCACCAAGCTACACAACCATAACATATATGCAGAGGACCTAGTGCAGACCCATGCAGGCTCTGTCATTGTCTCTTTGATCTCTCAGATTCTCTTTAGAACTGAAGGTACTTTGAAGGGCTAGTTCTGTACAGACAGATATAGAAAATATCTCACTGAAATGTGCACTACATGGAAGAGAAAGAGCAAAGAGCAGCTCTAGGAAGTGCCCAGTGGGGCTGAACTGGCAAGGCTAAACATGATTTTAGTGTTTGAATGAAGGTGGATGAGTGGTTGGAGAGATGACTGGCAGATGGGTGGACAGATAGGTAAAAATGGAAGGGAAACCTGAGTGCCAGNTTTTTTAAGCTGACAAAATGACCCAGTGTTCATCACCATNCATTGATGCCTGTAATTGCAGATTTAAGTCTGCACAGCAGAGTGCTNTCAAGCCCCAATAAATGGGGCTGGTGATTGAATCAGAACATATTATAAGCTGTCAGCTAATTATGCTGCTCAGGCAGTTTTTTGTCCAGATCTGTTCCATGCCTGAATTGCTTAAGAGACTTTCCTACTGGGGCAGAGTGTTTGGGCTTCTGTGATGGTGACATGTATCTTATGTCTCCTCAGTTACATGCCCATGTTCTTTCAGGTNACACTGGTGGCATTTCATTTCATTACAGGCCTTGTGATTTGAGCTTTGAAAGGTATTTCTTTTGTCCTAGCTTGTGATGAAGCTGATTTATGTTTCCACGTGTGTGAGTGTGTGCAGACTCAGTCTTCCAGTGCTTAGCTGTTCTTCTGTTCTATAAATCTGATTTCCCTTTCTTCAGAAACAATACAGTATAACAAGTCTTTCTGATCTCCCTTAACTGTTCNAGCTNCTACAGCTACTGATGGTTAAGAAACGAGTGTAATCAGGGATTCCCTGCTTTCAACATCAAAGCAAAAGAAAGAAGGAAGAAATGTAGAGCTGCAGCTAATGGAGAGGACTCCAGCTCACTTGTTCTAAAAAGCAGCAGTCAGACAACCGTAGACATCTTCCCGTCCCAGCTTAGGGGTGGGCATGCATCTACTGCTGCTAGCCTCTGCCTTACTTCTGGAAGCACTCAGCTAGTGGCTCTGTGTCAGATCACACCAGAGTGTGCAGGGGAGGAGCCTCTAACTCTCCAGCTTTCTCCTTATACTCATCTCACACCTTTATACAGTTTTGTGCTCAAGCTTACTGGAAAAGCCTCCATGCTGAATGCTGTGTTTAGAAGTTAGTGCTATTTTTCCAGTGGCTCTACACTGGGTGAACAGGGAAGAATTAGGGTGTCTCTTGGTTCACTTCACGTTTGTCCTTNACAAGATGGTAATCCCAAACTACACCTTCTTGGACTTGGAATTCCTCATTGGGAGTAGGAATTGTTAGTTACCCATCCTTGTATTCCTGCATTTATCTGCCATGTCACCTGATGGTGCTCAGTGCTGTGTGGTTGAACTCAGCTGAACAGGTGTCTCATTTGTGTGATGTCCTTTGCCTACTTCTTTTACTCATTTGTCTGTCCTCCACCGCTCTATCCATCCTTCCAGCATATATACTCTTCATCATACAGTAGTACCAGGCATGTATTATAGGTCCTTGAATATGGGAGTAAAAAGACAGTCAACAAGTTAACAAATAAGTACGTACAAATTGTGAAAAAATATAACGAAAAGGACTGAGCCAGAGGAAGTGGAAGAAGGGTCACCAGAGTTCTCAGACAACCACACAGCCTCCAGCAAGGTGACTGTGAGATGGAAAGATGTGTACTAAATGCTTCTCCCATTCTATCCAGTTCTCAAGAGTTTGACTTCTTTTCTGAATGTATATATTATTACTTGGAACTTGTGTGTTGGTGCCTTAGTAGTAAATATGCTAAGTTATGGTTATGTCATTCGTATTCAGACATGAATATGNTCAACTAGACCATTAGCCCATTGAGAAAAGACTGTGTCTATGTGGCAAGCATGCAAATCTTCATACATAATTGCCACATTGACTGTTTTTATTTGTCTAGCTTTTTAAGAATTTGAGATTTTCCAGGTGAGGCATGGTGGTGCACACTATATTTCAGGCNNAGGCAGGTGGATGTCGGATGTCTTTGAGTTCCAGGCCAGCCAGGGCTACCCAGAGAAACCCTGTCTCAAAAACAAAACAAAGTAATTTTTTTCTAAATTTGAAACAAATTTGTCGATTCCTTTTAAGTGTTNTAAGTAACATATTTTGCCTGCTTTATATGTTTGAAATTTTCGGGTATAATAGAAAACAAAGTAAATTATTTGTGAAGCAAAAAAGTAAATGAGTCATTATAGTAACAGCCCCTACTCTACCGTGATGCACACTGTTTGTTTTAACTGATTCCGCCAAATTTGCCCGTCCATGTGGCTGTGTAGGTCTAACTTTCACTGACATGTATGTTTCCTCCTTCTGTACCAGTGTTTGATATCACCAGACTTCATAGTTTTTGCAAGCCTGGTTATTGAATTAATGTCCAGGCTTGCATTTTGTCACATCACGTTAGCCATTTGCATTTCTCTCTGCTATTCAAGTACTTTGTAGCCTTTTCCTATTGAGTAGTTTGTCTTCCTGAATTGTAGGATCAGCTCATGTACTCTACATTACAATCCTCTGTTGTGTAGATTACAGGGATTCTGTCTCAGTCTCTTTCATCTTTCCATTGTTTCAGCTTGCCTTTTATACTCAACGATAGCCAATAGTGGATCTTCCGTTTCAGTCTAGTCTAGAACTGTTGGTGATGGTATGTTCTGTGTGCAGCTAAGACAGCGTTCTGAAATATGTGGGACTCTGTGGTGTCAACTGTCCCCACATCAGGAAAATGGTCACCAACATTCATTGTCTTTGGTCCAGTAGACTCTGTCTGTTTTTTATGTTTTTTAGTTATCTTATAAATTATTTATAAAAATAGGACTAGGAGGTTAATGAAAAATTCACTTGAAAATATAATAAATGGGGGCTGGAGAGGTGACTCATTGGTTAAGAGTACTTGGTACTCTTACAGAGGACCTGGGTTCAGTTCCCTGCGCCCACATCGTGGCTCACAACTGTCTGTAACTCCAGTTCCAATGCCTTATTCAGGCCTGTTTGGGCACCAGACTTACATATGATGCACACACATGTAGGGAAACACTTGTACACATAAAAATAAACAAATCTTTATATATATATATATATTACATGAAGCAACTTTTTCTATATTCTTTTGGTTATGATTAAACACACACACATACTGGGTGTTTTTTATTGTGTTTTATTTTTTTTTTAAGTTTTAATTTACTTATTTTACTGTGTTTTATTTCTTAAGACAGGGTATAACCATATAACTCTGGCTTGGAACTTGTTACATAGGCCAGACTGGGCTTGAACTCATAGAACTCCTTCTGCTTCTGCCTCCCAAGTGCTGGAATAAAAGGTGTGTGCCACCACACCTGGCCATATATTCTGAATTTTTATTCTATATTCTACTTGTTGGGAACACACACATATACATGTGTTACTCCTGAAATGGATAGTGTCTCAAATTACAGCCAGCTGCTCAGTAGCTGCTGTGCATGAACCTGATGCCTCCATCCTGAAGGACTGATTGTGAGTTTCAGTTCTATCACTAGGAAAGTCTGGCGCACCATTACTCCTGGTTCTTCTTATTCAAAAACAGCACTTGAATGTTTTTTGTGAAACCTTTGGTGATTCACTAGCTCCTTTGTTTCCTAATTCAGACAAACTTATTTATTTATTTATTTATTTATTTATGTGTGTATGTATGTATGTATTTAGAGTTGACTAGTCAACGAATTTTTTTTTTTTTCTGAGACAGGTTTTGTCTGTGTAGCCCTGGCTGTATAGACTGCTCTGTAGCCCAGGCTGACTTCAAACTCACAGAGATCCGCCTGCCTCTGCCTTCTGAGTGCTGAGATTAAAGGACTGCACCACCACTGCCTGGCTAGACATTGATTTTTAAAATGTCTTTGTCATCTATGTTCCTCTGTCATTATTGTATACCTTCCTTTAGCTTACCCACTTGTGAACTATACCAAATACAATCTTACACACAGTATCATGGAAAGTGAAAGGATAGGATATGTCTTTTTATTATAACAGGAGTCATCCAGGGTCTTATTACAAATACTGCATGACATCATCTTTCCTGGTGAAGCTGAACTGAGCAGAGAGTATGCTGTTTCCTTTTTGTGCTAGGAATATATTATCTACTGATCAAGTCTTTTTTTTTTTAAATCACATTTATTATGCATTTTGTGTGTTACTGGGGGGAAAGAACGCATGTGGGCAAGTCAGAAGAAAACTTTGAGTTTTTTCCCTTCTTCCACCNTATGGGTTCTGGGGATCAGTCTCAGGTCACCAGGCTTGGCAGGAGGTGCTGGCCCAACTCAGCAGTTCCTGAGTTTGAGGACATTCATCTGGTCTACTACCACCCAAAGACCATAGTGTGAAATTTGCTTATACAATCAGTTTCATTGCCATTGGACATCTGCTGTGCACTTATCTGTGTGTGTGTGTCTGATTTGTCTTGAAATTGTGGAGTGTCTTCCTGCGCCACTTTTCTTATGACCACTAGAGATGGAAGATATTGAAGTAAGGATCCTGAACTGTGTTCACTGGAGGCCAAAAGCAGATAGAAGTGCCTCCAGTGGTTCATTCTGTACTGAAACTGCACAAGCTGCTCCAAAAGGAAAACACCACAGTTGATTTTGCAGACCCTGATGTTACACCAAGGGCTTGAGTCCACCTGAGCATATATGACTGTTAATGAACAGGAGTCATTTCTGGAATGGCCATGGACCTGAAGGAATTGGTGCCAGTGTGAAACATCACCTTATCTGTGTGTTGTGAGCAAAAGGAGGGAATTAACTTCTTTTGTCTGGAACAGGTGCATCCTCTTCCTGTTTGTCTGCTCACAAGAGGCCTGCTTCGTCTGCAGGTCTCCTCTAAGCCTCTCTTCTCTCCCCAAGCCCTTGAGCTGTTGGCTGCTGAAGTGAAGTGCATCTTTGTTGAGCACAGGGCACTGCCAGCATCTCAGTTGGGAAGTCTCTCTAAGAGGTGTGTTTGCCAAGTGCGATATCATTGTGTGTGCAGGCATTGCAGGAGTCTGCCAAGCCCAGAGGTAGGCTGCCAGTGCAAATGCCACGTCGACATGACATTTACAAGTTTAGAATCTGGAAAAGGACTGGCCGTGGACACCCTTCAGCTGTCTGGTTTCCGGTATCAGTAACTGGGCCAACTTGGGTTTTCAGACTGAAAAATTCAATCAGGAAGTAATACTTGATGTATTTGAAGCTGTCATTATTACCTCTTCTGGGAAAGGATAAATCCATAGGCTACAAGATAACCCATAATGGTTAAGCTTGCAGGCTCTATAATCAAACCTGGATAAGGCTTATCAGTTACTACATGAACTTGAACCAGCTGCTTAATCTGCATGACCTTGAGTAGGTTTATGCCTCTGCTTTCCGTCTGCNAAACAGGGATGTCATTGTCACCTTTCTTATAGATTTATCAGATGGAATAAACAAATTTAAAACCATGTAGATTGTTTCCAGTTCTCACACTTCAATCATGAGAATTTCCCAGGACATACTGTGCTAGCATGAGCTTGTGCGGAGACTAGCCACTTGATTCAGGCACTGTGGCAACACTGTACAGGTGCCCAGGACACAGTTTTCCTCATTTCTCTAGGAAAAGCTAGAGCTGGAACCAGGATTGTTTGAGCATTTGGCATTTCTGTAATTGTCTAGATGCAAAAATTATTTGGAACTTTATATGCCCTGGAAATTTTGTGTGTCATGTTCGAATGCAAAATGCAGACCCATAGCTCTTGAAAGGCTGCTTATTAGGACGATACACTTTTTTTTTTGGCACAAGTAACAAGGTCTGTTATCATGATCTAGTACCTGAATAGTAGACTTTTCTGTATTTATATAAAATATAATCCTTGATGTAGCACTTGGTTTCTTTCAATTATTTTCAGAGCCATTAGTAAAATGATGAAATTCCTACCTCCTCCTTTCTCTTCTCTTTCAGGTCTTCAAAGCTGCTTCGGGCATTCTACGTCCCCTTCCTGTCGGATCAATATACAGTGTATGTGAACTACACCATCCTTAAGCCTCGGAAAACAAAGCAAAGCAGGAAGAAAAGTGGAGTTTAGCAACACCTCCTTGGCTCCAATGGACAGCCATCATGTTAACTAGTGGTTCCACTGAGCTGACTTCCAGGTCATCATATAACGCTTGTAATAAAGGTCACCTGACAAGAATGCCAGATTCCGGGTGCTCTGAGTTTGTCACATCTGTATCAAAGTCACACATTTCCTGCCCCTGTGTCTGTTCTGCATGTGACCTTTCTGCAGATAGAGTCCGAAAGCCTGGGGAGATACCTTGTTCCACTGTCCTTGTTTTCTCTGTTCAGTCATTTACTAGAGTGGAGGAGAGCAGAGCGCTCACAGGAAGAGCTGAGAGCTCTTGGCTGGGTGTGTGTGCTGGCTGTTCTCCACACTCTGGCCTGGCGTCCGGGAACTAGCAAGCCTTCCTTAGGCCACATGATTTCGCCACCAAAGCTGTTTGGCAGCTCCTAGCAGACCTTGTTCAAATCCTAGTGCTGAAAAGCACAGCCTAGTTGCCAACCGCCATGTCCTTTCACCTCCAGCAAGACACGGCTTCCAAAAGCATTCGCTGGACTACGACCCTGGCCTGAAGCTCAGGAAATGACGACCGCTGAAGAGCTGTGACCCAGTCTTACTGTTTATGATGCCTCTCATTTTCATTTTATTTTCTTTAAAACCTGTCTTAATTATATTTGGGAAGGGTTTTGAGATTTTTTTAAAAAGTTTGAGCATGATCTATCTTGAATTCTAGACTCTGTACAGAGATTATAACTATATTGAGCGTCTTTGGAGAAAAGTATAATAGATTGGGGTGACATCACATTTTAAAGTAGTCAGAGGCCATTTGAGGACATTGAGAATTCCTTTGTGTAAAATGACAGCCCCAATGAAATTAAAAGACCGTGTATATATAAAGCACTTATACTTCAATTCTGCTGCAAGGTGACCTTTGGCGGGCATGTCTAGTTGCGTAGGCAGTGGTAAGGACTATTAACAGGTAGTAAGCCTGCCTGTTACTTCCCCTTCCCTTACAATCCGGCACAATGTGTAGGACATTTTCTCAGTGCCTCATTTGATCCTCACAACCACTGTGAGGACCCACTTCACAGAAGAGGAAGCAGATGAAGGTGGAGAGGAGAAGTGGCTTGTCCAGTGTCATATGTGTGGGCGGTAAGTCATAGGCCAGGGAGTAGAATCCAGGCTGTCTGACTTCTCATGCTTAGAGTGTCCGTGCCTCTCCACTCATCTATGAAGCGCCACTTGAAAGGAGGATTAGACTGGCCACAGACCAGATTAGTTTTGTTAGTCTCTGTTTTAAGGAAGATGTTTAGGTACAGTTCTATGAGTTTTTGGAGCCTGTGGGTGATACCTTCTTAGCAGTGCTGTGTGGTATTGCCAGGCCTTAGAGAGTCCTTAATCCACAGGATCATCTATCTGTGTACAGGGTTCTTGTTGTCCCTGTGGGCCTTATTTCCTTACGGGTGACAGGTTCTGGTAGTGCAGAGAGGGTAGATCTGATTTTCATGGCTTCCATTTTTCTTTTTCCTTTTAAAGAAAAATACCTTTCTAATGTGAACTATCCCCAATAAAAGAGTAAAGAGGACAGAAAAAGAAGTAGTTGAATGAAAATATTTACTCTTTGGGGATTTCCTCTAAAAGGATATCTGATTGGAGTTGAATGAAGCAGAGGTGAGGTAGCAGGTCCAGACATTCGGAATGANAGACTGCAGCCCTACTGTGTGAATAGTCCCTGAAATTTAATTCTCAGTATCTGATCACCATTTTCNAAGGCAAATAGTGGGAATGTGATCTGAAGAACAGAACTGTAGTGAGACATTTCAGAAGCCAAGGCACTGCAGGATACATAGAAGAGTTGATAGTGGAGTTCTGTGAAGAGTGGCTCTTTTCCAGTCAAAGTACAGGGCTAGGGGCATGGCCGAGTGGTAGAGCACATGTTTACTGTATGTAAGGTCCTGGATTCGATTCTTAACATATGCAACCCCCCCCCCCAAATGGTACGGAGCCGAGCTATTTGATCATCTTGCATGTTTGGAACAAATGTAAAGATCCTCTAAAGGTGCTGACAGGAACCTAGGCCTCCACGTACACATGGGCGTGCGCTCATACAGGNACACACAGTTGTCTGAGTAAGAACTTAATTAGAAAGTAGCACAAAAAAGCCAGATGGGTATAGAGATCTCTTGGGAATGTCAGTTTCTGTTCCTTTGAAAACCTCACTCTGGTTTTCTCCATTCTGTTTTCTGGTGAGAGCACAGTACATCTTGGACACTATGCCAAGTACCTCTTAGCAATGTGGGGGTTAGCTTCCCCTGCAAAAGAGAAAGACATCTGGTCAGTCTCAAATCTTCACCAAAGACTGTGGTGCATACACCACTGCTCCGTGCCCAGACTAAGGCACTTGTAAATTGTTGCTGCTGAGGAATGAGATCTACACAGAATTCATAATCTCCTTTGTGGAAGGAACAGGGCAGTGGGTAGACTTGGCAAATCTAGACTTCTCTGATCTCTAGCCCTAAAGCAGCTTTATCTGAACCTAGATCTTGTGACACCAAGTACCAGTATTGACCCAGTCTGCATGATAGGAATCCNTTCTCAAAATCTGCCTTTGCCTTTTTTATCATCTGATAAGAAGACAGGTGCCTTTTTATCATCTGATAAGAAGACAGGTTATCTTAATCCCTTCGGGGAAGTGCAGGAAATTGCAGCCTGTGCTCCTCATTGCTGAAGTCAGGCTGCTAGAAGACACGGTTTTCAGTCAAGGTGGTGATTGATCCCAGTCTTTTCTTGAGGTCATTGTTTCCTAGTCTGGAGTTCTGGGAAAGACCTTTGGAATCCTTATGTAAGGATTTCAAATAGGCAGTTCCCCAGTGGGAACCCTTTCTTACATGTATGAGAGTCACCGTGCCTGTATAGCCGTGTGGCTAACTACAGACATCTTGGCTTTTAATGTAGTTATTTTGTTTTCTTTAAAGAGGAAAATAGGCAATTAAATCTCTGTCTCCCCAGATGCAGTGAAAGCTTACATGTGAGTCTACGTTTCAGCTCCCACATAGAATTCCTCAGGTAAATGGATGATGTGGGCATGTGTTCAGCTTTAATGGTTTTGTAACAGGAAGATGAAGGCTTCCGTAAGGCATTGATTGGGTTTCAGGGGCTTGCTGGATCCATAAATCTGAATGTTCCTTTAAATTTCCCAGTCTCTGTGACCTTGTGATTCTTGATGAGATGAAACCAGGAAGCAGCACAGTGCTGAAGCCAGTGTCGTCCAGGTCCCTGTCTTCCTGATCTTGTGCTCTCTTGTGTGCCAGTGTTTGTTTACATTACATATTTACTGTATTTCTGTGAAGGAAAAAGTGAACAAATTTTGGCAGTTTGATTTTTCCTCTGTGTCTCTCTGTCTCTCTCTCTCTGAGACAGGGTTTCTCTATGTAGTGCTGTATGTACTGGAACACTCTCTGTAGACCACTCTAGCCTTGAACTCAGAGATCCACCTGTCTCTGCCTCCCTAGTGCTAGGATTAAAGGTGTCATCTCCTCCCCCCCCAGGCTTGATTTCCCCTTCTTAAGATCACTTTTTTCTTTTGCATTCAGCTTCTAATCTTTATTGGGAATTGGAATTGGAAACAGGGTGACTTGTCTCCATCCTCATGCCTCAGTTCATAGATGCAACTTCTCCAGGTCAAAGAGCCCAGAACGTTTACCCTGAAACTTAGGGAAGGAGCTTTCTGGAATCAGTGATATTGTTCCATCCAGGAGAAATAAAGCACAACAGAAATTTATTTTTGAGCATTGTGCTTGAAAGAGAGAATGTGCCACACGCCTAGCTTATCTTACAGGTTAGGTTTCAAGTCTCCAGAGTACGAGAGTCTAGTTTTCATAGGCATCTTGATCCACTTATAGCTGGCATTTGGATAATTTCTCCCTTTGGGGAGGTGTTAGATTTTTGGGGGTGGGGGTGGGAGCAAGTGAGTTTTCTACATCCTTTTCTTGTCTTGCTCTTCACATGCGATCTCATCGTCTNGTTTTTCATGATTACTTCCCATTTTTCTTCCCACATGACCCAGGTGTCCTTGAGATTTAGTTTGGTTTATTTTCCCCCATGTTATTTTAGATGCTTTCACTAAATTAGTCCCAGGTGGGAACAGACCACTGCAGCCGTTGTTCTGTCCTGTGNAGGACACCACCTTTCCTCTCTGTCCATCTGCTTCTCCATCTTTGGAACCTCATTTAAGAACCGTCTAGACTTCAGACTCCTGTGGCGACTTCCTTTTTCATCTTTTGTTAGGAGCAGACAACCTTAAGCAGAAACCTTGTAAACCTCTGTCTCAAGAATGATAATTGGCACAATGGGGCAAATTCCATACTGTCTGATGCCAGGGCCCAGCAGTCCCCCAACGTTTTGGTCCAATGCATTTTTATTGACAATAAAGAAAAGACAGAGACACCTTTTTACTAACACACAACTCTTGTTTTCAATTTGGCACAGATTTTTAATTTTTATTTTTTAAGACACAGTTTCATTCTGTAGCCTAGACTGGCTTCTAACTTAGTATGTAGCCCAGACTGGCCTGGTATTCACAGCAATCCTCCTGCCTCAACCTCCCAGTGTTGTGATTATAGGCATGAGTCACCGTGCCCAGCATCTTGGTCTGAATTCTTGGACACAGAAGATACAGCAAGTCATAAGTCTTGAGAACTCGAAGGGCAGCTGTTAAGTAAGCCTGTAGGTGTATGTGTGGAGCTTAGCAGTTCTGAATTCCAGACTTGGGCATGAGAGCACATTCCCTAGGGTTGCTTCTAAAAAGAGCAACAAGGCCCTTTATGATATGTTTACATTTTTCTGTTTCCTAATTTTGGAGGGCCAGACTTGGCACAGATGGTTTTCTGAATGAGTCTGGCTTAGAAGACCTTTCTTGTAGGTGTGAGGAGCCATTAGGTCCTTCTTGTCCCCTGTCCTTTGTAGAAGATGCCCAGTTGCAATCTGGATTTGTAGTCACACATTCAGATTGAATATTAAGTAGTAAATACTATTTTCAAGCTGAAAACCTCTCTGGGTCTCCTAGCTCTGGAATTCAGCCTAGACCTGACATTTGAACTCGAAATCAACATGTCTGCCCAATGAAATGAGGGACATTGAGGTTAGGGATGTGAGGATGTGGAGCTGTAGTGGGGAGGACTAGCTGGACATTTCTTATTAGAGCCTTGTAAACTAGCTTATGTTTGAAAGCACAATTGAGTTTGAACATTTTAAGTATGAATTTTTCTTCTTGAAATTTAAGTGCATCTTGAAGTATCTTTAAAACACTTCAAGGTAAGTCAGGACTTTTGTTTGCTTTTGTTTTTGTTTCTACTTTCTGGGCTTTTTCTGTAATTTCTTACCTGGAAATTAAAAGGATAAACTAGGTAACTTTTTGATGGGCCTTAAAAAGCCAAAGTAGATGATTCAAGAGCAATTTCTTCAGAGTAGGGCTTTTCAGGGAGCTGTATCATGGGTTCGAGACAGCACCTGCTGTGAGAAGGCTCTTTGATCTCCATTTGTAGGAACAGTTGGGCAACTAGCCCCTTGCCCTTCAGTCAGTCATTTAAACTCGCCAGTCAGCCGCATTGCCAAATAAGAAGGTCAGGGCCTCTTGGTTTCTTTGCTAGCTGTTGCAGAAGCATTGTGCTCNACACTGCAGAAATCATAACCAATAAAGCAGCAATTCTCAGCCAGAGCTGCAGGGTAGGAACATAGGGNAGGTTTTAAAGCTGCCACACTCTGCACAGTCCTCTCTCAGGAATAATGAGTTAGCAGCCAGGGATGAGCAGAGGCATCATTATATTTAAATGCTCTAGTGTGTAGCCAGAGTTAAACACCACTGCCCTTGATAAAGACTAGGTAAACTTCACACCGAGGACCACTGCTAAGGAAGCAGGCAGAATGCTGGTGTCCTTTTCTAATTGTAGCCCCTCGTTTCCCAGGCCTTTATTTGGGCCTCTCCCCTCTCTAGACCCCAAGCATTCCTTCCCTGCTCTGTCTCCCATGCCCTCTGGAGTCCTTCTTGCTGGAAAAGCAGTTAACTAANAAGACACTGATGTACACTAATNGATGCTCGTGGTCTCCTGTAGTGTCCTATTTCACACATCTAGAGAAAAGAAACNAATACAATTTTTTGCCATTAATGGATTTATTAGGGAGGGAAAGAAAGTTTGAGTAGGCAGACTCAACCTTCACCCNAGGNCTTGGCCCTGCTTGGCCTCATCAGACAGGACAACCGGGGTAAAATGTGTCAGGTGCTGAGNCGTCTTCCCTTCTCAACGCACACCCTGGAGCCCGCTTTGTGTGGTTATTAAGACACACTTAGCTGAGCGTGGTGACTCATGACTTGAACTCTCAGGAGGCAGAGGTAGTCAGATCTCTGGCCAGCCTGGTCTACAGAGTGAGTTCTAGGACAGCCAGAGCTACACAGAGAAACCCTGTATGTCTGGGGGGGGGCTTAGCTTTTCACTGGAGCGGAGTGCAGTGAAGACCCCACTCTGTTGTTTTGCTACAGGTTTGCACACAGTGTCTTTGCAGCCACTGCTGGCTCAGGCATGAGAGCAAAGGTTAATCCCATTTTGAGAGAAGTGACCTGAAGTGTGTTCACTCAACCACCAAGAAGACACCGTGTACCATTCAGGAGCGTGTGGTACCTCTTTCTTGNTTCTTTGTAAACAGTATGTTTCTAAGTTTCTCTGGAATCCCCTATAGGGTGTTCCTGTTCTTTCCAGAGTAATACCTGTGGAGATACATGTGGAAACAGGTGGGTCTCTCTGTGTGACCTTTAGGAAAGAATCTTAGAAACTTTCCTGATCCCGCCTATTTCTATTGTCTCGGGCATTTTCTATATTTTCATCTTCACAGCCTGTGATGACTGAATGTAGTACAGTATGCACGTGTGTGTGTATGTGTACACACACAGTACCACACATTGTCGCCACACGTTTGCTTCAGGTTTACCCTATCTGTAGAGCCATCATGGAGACTCACTTAGTGTCCAGCAGAGGGCACCCTACTCTTACTAAACATCACAGAGTTCCTTTCTCTCCAGGAACTTAGCTGGGTTTGTTGTTGTAATTCCAGTGTGTTGAAATAGCCAAGCTGGGAGCTTTGGGACACGTCCTTACATTGCCTTGTGTATTTCTACAGCTGCAGATGTTTCCTATGTGGATCAGTTGTCCATCACGCTTAAGATTCCCTGGTTGGTAGGCAATCTTGTAAGTTGACATTTCTCTGTTAATTTCAGTTGTATTTGTTATGTCCTTGATTGTATTTGTAGATAATAAAAGACTATGTTCTTGAAGAGGAGGAACAGCCTCCTAGGGGCAATTACCAGCCACCTGCCCATTGTCAAGCTTTCACATACAGCAAATCTTATCACACACACATTCCTAAGCCTACCACTGCTGATGTGCNGATACCGACAGAGGCAGTCTGGAGGATGTATGAATGTCCAGCGCTCTCACCTTCTGATGCCAGCTCGTCATTTACAGCACAGTAGCTCAGTGGAAGGTAATGGTGTTTAGCAGGGTGTGAGCCTTGGGCAGTAGTAGGCCCTAGAACACTTTCTGATATGATTACTGCTCATGCCTAGCCCGTGAGGTAAAAAGCAGTATTCACATTTTAAGTGTGCAGATAACTATCTAGGCAGACTTGGGATTTGAACAAGATCAGCTATGCCAGACATGGAATTCGGGTCCCCTCCTTCAGATGTGCCGCCTGACGCCATTCTGCTAGAACCTTAGAAGCATGGAGACTGTTTGGTTTGAGCCTGTTTTTTTTGTTGTTTGTTTGTTTTGTTTTGTTTTGTTTTGTTTTTTTGAGACAGGGTTTCTCTGTAGCTTTGGAGCCTGTCCCGGAACTCACTTTGTAGACCAGGCTGGCCTTGAACTCACAGAGAGATCCGACTGTCCTGCCTCCCGAGTGCTGGGATTAAAG
>LZPO01007961.1:685479-701715 GCA_001675575.1 Neotoma lepida
GCTCAGTGATAGAGCACTTGCAGTCTATGTATATTAATCTCTTTTATGTTAGAAGGGAAAACTGATACTTATGGATTACCCCCCCTCCATTTTGCCCCCATTTGTCCCTCTCCTAGGAATCCAACTCAGGACCTCAGCTGTGCTAGATAATACTTTACCACTGGGCTCAGCCTCTACCACTGGGCTCAGCCTCATCCATCATGGCTTGAAGTCTGCGGTCCTTCACTTCCCTTAGGATGGGGAACTTGGAAAGAATAGGTGAGCAAAGAGAATACGATCTAGTCAAGGCCTCTTTTTCTTTAAGCCCCTTGATCGTCTTCAGTGACCACAGCCTGGAGTTTGCAGGTAGCAAGTTCAGTCTTCGCTGAGGCTTCCCTAGAACACTATAGACCCCAGCTAAATTTAATCTCATAGACAGATAAGAGAGGGAGTAGATTTCCTGAAGTCCTAGAAATTAGTATACGTTCTGGTTTGTGGTTACAGCCCCAGCTTATATCTGCCGAGTTATGAGAGGCATAGGCAGGGGATTTTGGTACAGGTCCTTTCTTATGCCTGGTGACTTTTTTCCTAACAGTTCTCCTGGGCAGCTCCAAAAAAGGAAGTGAGAAGGAACATCACCTTCAGGGGAGACACGGGTCAGAGCACCCAGGAGAGCAGGAACATGTGAAAGTAAGCCCTGCTTTTGTGAGATCAAATCTCCCTCTGGCAAGGGCAGTTGTGCTGGTTGTTGAGGCCTACTATACTGCTTACACTGCCTGGGCCTAGTGTAAGTTGTGATAAGAAGCTTCAAAAATAAGAGAAGGGAAGGAAAGCTGGGCTCTACCCTGTGGTAGAGCAGAACTGAGCAGAGAATAGCCAGGCATCTATGGTTGCCATGGGTAAGACCAGCTTGTGGAGGCTGCAGGGTGGTGATCAAGACCCAAATGTTTGTAATAGTCTCTGTGTTTCAAATTTAAATGCAGGGAGTCTAGAAACCAAAAAAGGGCATTATCAGAAATACGGGGACATGGATGCTATTTAACTGACTGGCTTCAAACCTACAGAAATCCCCCTGCCTCTTCATCCTGAGTGAGTGCTAAGGTTAAAGGCAGTCGCCACCATTCTGGCTTGATTTTTCTTAAGATACGTAGCCTAGATTAGCTGGAATCCTTGATCTTCCTGGAGACACCCCTGAGTGCCNGGTTTGTAGGTGCACGCTGCCGTATTCAGCTCTAAGCATCATATGAATTTAATCTTCTGGAACTTAGCAGGCTATAGATACACAAACCAAGATTTATAGAGAATAAGTTATTTGCCCAGCGTTACACAGCTGGCAACGGGTAGAAATGGCACTGCAGCCCACAGTGTCCCTGACTCCCGAATATCCAACTGTCATATGTAGTATTCTAAACCAGACTGATTTAGTATTCTAAAGCCAGTTCTTTGATTTGCTTTTACCAAGAATTCAGGTAATGTGGTGCAGTCTTGGCACAGGGAGGAGGGTCTTATCCTGCCTTGGCCGAGAGTGCCAGACTCCAGGGACTCACCATGGGAGACCTTGTATTGGAGGAGGTGGGAGTGGGGGTGGGTTGAGGGGGGAAGCTGGCAGAGCGGGAGGAGGGAGGAGAGGGAGATTTGAGGTTGGTATGTAAAAGGAGTGGAAGATCTTTTTAATAATAATAATAATAATAATAATAATAATAATAACAACAATAATAATAATAAAAAGTCAGATAATGTTTTACCCTAGCTGCTGAGGGGATGAGGGGGAAAAAGCAGTGGTCATGCTTACCAGTGCCTCGGCCTCCTTTCATTGCTGTGTGACCTCACCTAAAGCCTTCTGTCACTGTTTGGAGTATTGCCATCCATAGAAGTGGGTGGGTGAGAAATTTGACACAAAGAAAAAAGAGAGAAAGAAGGTGAAAAGATTGATATGAAATATTTGAGATCCTTACAATGAGACAGTGTTTGAATAAATATAAATGTAAGATGTCATGAATGCCACTGTGGTAACTGCTACATTGTCATGAATTAAGCATGGACCTGGGAGTCAGTTTACACTGTCATCTTGCTAAGTGAAGCTGCAGATCTTTTTATCCATAGGTCTGGCATCCATAGATCCAAATGAAAGTTTACTAACTATGAGCAGACTTCTTTCCTTGTCATTATCCCTAAATATTCAGTTATTACAGCATGGACTTGTCAGGTGAAATGATCTGGAGATGGTTTAAAACACATGGCTGGGTGCAGACTGCACACAGGTACCAAACCANTTTAGAAGTGCCTTGAACATCATTGGATTTCCGCACAATGGTGTGTCCTGCAACCAAGCCCTTGGTTCATGCCAAGGGATGGCTGTATTGGGAAGGCCCCTGGATGTCTCAGTTCATGAACTGAGAACCATCCATCCCTCTCTTGCTGGTGTTGTTAATGGGTCAGAGGTCTAGGAGTGCTCTAACCTACTGGTCTCCCTCTGCCTAGCCTTGTCTTTGAGTGACTGGATGGGACCCTCCTTTGGCATTGTGCCTGTTTGTAAANTTGTGAGGAAGAGGCAAAGAGCCTATTGAGGGTGGCGACGTTGTTCAGATTTCCTTAGGATTGGTCCTTTTTTGTGTGACACAGAGAGCTATGATGGCTGTTGACTTCACCAAGCTGTGCCATCATATTCTGGCTGCATTGTTGTACAAGAACTAGGCAAGCCTAACCTTGCCTTTTCTCAATTCACTCTGGATGAGTGAACTGCTGTGTGGGCGTCAGAGCGCTGGCTCTGTGCTAAGACAGCCTTGTCTCAGAGGCTTCCTTCAATCCTCAGCCTAGACTCGGCTGTTGCCCCTGGGCTCCCTGGTCATTAGTTTCTTGTGGTGTGTGTGGGAAGTGGAGAGGAGGCTAGAGGCAGCCTTGGAAAGGAGAGGGGGATATGGAAGTAGTTCAGTACCACAGGCTGTATTGGTAGAGCCTGGCTGACTGCCAGGAACCTAGCAACAGAGGGATTATCTTTCTAGTCAGGTAAAACCCATAGCCAGTAGTGACAGAATTCCTTATTGGTAAGCAGTTAGCATTATTGTTTGCTTTTCCTGGACACAGGTGGCCTCCAAAGATTTTAGATCCTTTCTGAGCCGATGCCTGTTGCTTCACCTAGTAATTGTCTTTCCGGATAAACCTTTTAATGAGTTTCAAACATCAGTCACATTAGAGTCTCTGGAGAGCACTGTAAGTTGCCTGGCTCCAGTTTTAGGGACACTGACTCAGTAGGTCTAAGGTAGGGGCCGCCAGGAATTTGCATTAAAAGATTTTTAAATCCTATCTATCTATCTATCTATCTATCTATCTATCTATCTATCTATCTATCTATCTATCTATTGTGAGACAAGGTGTCACTATATAGCCCTTGCTGGCCTGGAACTCACAGAGTTCCACTCGCCTCTGCCTCCAGAGTACTGGGATGCATTAAATGAAATGAAATTCTTTTTAAAAAGTGTGCATGCCTGTGTGCGTGTGTGCGTGCGTGCGTGCGTGCATGCGTAGGGGGCATATGTGAGGGTGTCTTGCTCTATCATTCTCTACCATTTATTCCCTTAAGACAGCCAGAGTCTCTCACTCCACCCAGGGCTAGGCTGGCAGGCAGCAAGCCCCAAGGAGCCCTGTATCACAGCACCAGGGCTGCAGGCGTCACAGCCCCATCAAGCCTTTTAAATGGCGACTTGAACTCAGGAGCTCATTTTTATGTTGCAAGTGCGCTTACCCACTGAACTGTCTCCCTTAAATCCAAAGCCTTGAGCCTATAAAGCACGTATTCTANCGCTGAGCTACATCCACAGGCCCAGGAATCTACATTTATGACAAAACCCTTGGATGATGGTCAGTGGATCATATTTCCTCAAAGCCCACCTTTGGACTTGGCCTCCCTTGNAAGCAGCTTCTCCCTGCTGTGGCCCATTTTCACCCATTTACTGAAGGCTTTATTAGCATCTCTGCGTTTATTACCTGCTTTGTTCTCATAGTCTCACAGTTACTGGAGGAGGAACCAGGTGGTTAGCTCCGTTTTACAGGGGTGAGGGGGTGGAGAGTGTGACTGAGGCTTGGGGAAAGGTAGGTCACCGTGAGTCAGAGACACAGGTGGGTATTGAAGTCTGGCCTCGATAACTCTCAAGCCAGGCAATTTTCTAGGTTCTATCTCCTCAGNTTGTGATTTCATATTTAATCATAGTTATTCCTTAGGCCTCCACCTCTTTGTGCTTGGTTGAGCAGATCATATCTGGCGCTTAAGCAGGGTAGCTTAATGCCAGTGCACCAATTTTATTAGCCTATGGAGGTGTGGGAACAACTAGGCTACTCCTCTCTGGGCTTGCTTCTTTATAATTTCTGAACACATTTTAGATAAGGGAATAGAAATCTTTTCTTCATGTCTTAGGAACCCTTCTGATCCTCTTATTGGTAAAGTACTAAGTCAGAACTTCTTAGCTTAGCCCTCTGTTTCTCTTTTGCTGGGTTTTAGGGATGGAGTAGTGTCTCCTGCATGCCAGGCAAGTGCAGGTAGGATTGCAGGCTTGAACTTCCCATGCCAGGCTGGATCCATCAAGGTCTCTGTGAACCCTGGCTGGCTTAGAACTATCTATGTATCCCCTGCCTCTGCCTCCTAAGCATTGGATTATGAGCATGCACCTGGGTGCATTTTTTGAGGGGGGGCAGGGTCTTACTATGTAGCCTCAGATGACCTGGGGCTCACTCTGTAGACTAGGCTGGCTTCAAACTCACAAAGATCCACCTGCCTCTATCTTCCTGGGCTGGGATTAAAGGCATGCACCCTTAAGCATGGCTTGGATCTACTTTTATTTTTTAATTTAATTAATTTATTTATTTAAGTTTCTTTTTTTTCGGGATAGGGTTTCTTTATGTAGCCCTGGCTGTCCTGGAACCTGGCTGTCCTGCTCTGTAAACCAGGCTGCCCTTGAACTCACAGAGATCCGCCTGCCTCTGCCTCCTGAGTGCTAGGATTAAAGGCATGTGCCACCATGNCCAGTTTAGGATCTACTTTTAGAGAGAAAAGAGTAAACAAAAATCCTGCAAACTCCATCAAATTATTAAATGTTACTTAAAATTTCAAATATAAACTAATAATATCATGTTCTTTTAAAATTACAGCCTTTATATAGCTACAAAACCAGATTTACAAGTTAAANACAAATGAAACCACAAGACCAATACTATTAAAATTAATAATGTTGATAGTTTTGCAGTTCACTATGACAAATGTGTCTTTTACTAAAACTAAGCCACACTTTGTGAGTCTGGGCTGCTGGCCCGCACTCAGCGTCTTCAGGGCTCACTGCACTCCAGCCCCGAGTCTCCTCATTTGCTTCTCGCCTTGAGAACCATTGGGACAGTGTAATTGCATGGTGTCCTTTGGCTTTCATTTTGTGTATAAAAACATATTTTTCATTTAAAATTCACCTCTGTTCATTTCTTATGAGCCCAGAACAATAAAAACTGTGTGGAAACTGATGCAAGTATAAGTGCTGAAATCATGTGTCAAGGCTGATTAAAGTAGTCCTTGGGGGCCAGCTAGATGGCTCAGTGGATAAAGGTGTGTGCCACCAGCCCTGACAACCTGAGTTCAGTTACTGGAACCCAGTTGGTAAAAGGAGATAACCCACTCAGCAAGTTGTCCTCTGACCATGCTTGTTCAGTGGCTTATGTGTGCACACAACACANACACACACATTTTGTAACTTAAAAAATGAAGTAGTCATCCCAGCAGTCCAGACTGTGCCTTATGCGAATCTAAAAGTTATCAAAATAAAAAGAAAATGGAAGCTTTCAAGCAGACATTCATGGGCCCAATTTGAAAAACAAACAAACAAACAAACAAACAAACAAAAACCCAAACTGCTGAAGTCTGTTGGTTTTCGAGCTTTTACTACTAAAGGCTAACCATCTCCTGTTTCCTGCTAGGAGTCCCATGTTTTAAAAAGAAAAAAAAAATCTTTCCTCCTAAATTGCATTTATTAATAACTTGACAATTTCATTAAGGCACAAAATAGTGTCATTTGAGAACTTGTGATAGTCGTACAGAACTACCAATCTAAGTTGCTAACATCTCAGTCTAAAACATAAAAAGACAGGGCATTCAAGTTACTTTGTGCATTTCAAAGGGCAAGCGAAAACTTTCCATTAACTTCTGTGAGAAAATGCCCGGGACCACCTCCTTTTGGGGTCCTCTAGGAGGACTTCTGGAGGTCTAGGGAGGCCAGTTTCCACCCCACCGAACTGGGGAGATTAAAACTGGGCCTAGTTATGCTTGGTGGTGGTGCTTCTTGTCAAAGAGAGTTTTTTTTTTTTTTTTTTTTTTAAAGGAAGACAATACAACAGAAGGCNCCATTCCAGTACCACACAGAAAAGAAACACAAAAACAAGAGAGCAACATGTTTTGAACAGCTTGCGTGGAAAAAATATTGACTGGGGAGTTTGGACAGCACTGTTCAGTTTCTCTCACCGCACTCATTATTTGTCTTAAGGAGCAGGAGCTAGCCACGATTTTGGCAAACAGGCCAGAGGAAGAGGTGGAGGGGTTGTGTGGAGGCTTCTCGCCTAGGGGGAAATTAGGGCTGAGACCCAGTGGCTCCAAGCCAGCATGAAGTCTGGGGGAGGTGCTAAAGCTTCTTCCTCCCGGCCTAGGGTACCGACTATGGTCCTGGAGTTCTACTGAGGTTCGGCACCCATTACTCAGGAAGGCCCCTCTCCTTCAGAGCACAGCGAGCAGAGGATGAATCCCCGCCCATGTTTCATTCGGCTGGGGAAAGGATGCAGGGGTTCCATTGGTTTTCTCAGCCCGCCCTGCTTCTGGAGTTCAGACCCCCAGTTCCAGCAATGGGGGTCAGGTTGGAGGATCCGCGCGCAGACTAAAAACTCGGCCCCTTCGCTTCCCCAGAGCCGGAGGATTGGATTTAGCCCCGCCTGCCTGGGTGCGGGGCGTGGCCGGGGCGCGGGGCGTGGCCGGGGCGCGGGGCGTGGCCGGAGCGCAGGGCGTACGGCGGCGACTAGCCAGAGGAGAAAGAACATGGCGGGCGTAGCGGGGCCCGGGGCCGGAACGGGGTCAGCGGGCGGAGACGGAGACGATTCGCTGTACCCGATCGCGGTTTTAATCGACGAGCTCCGCAATGAGGACGTGCAGGTACTAGGCTGGGGCTGGAGAGCCGAGGCGAGCGCGGAGGCACACATGGTAGGGAAACGGGAAGGCCGGCTCCACCATGGGGGCGGCCCCGCGGACTGCAGAGCCGTGTTCGGCGCTCGTACGGGACGGGGGGCGGCGGCGGCTCCGCGGTGGTCCGCCTCAGCTCCCGGCAGCCCTACCTCAACCTTCTGGGGCTGTGGCGCCCGGCTGCTCCGGTGGTGGGCGGGGAACCAGTTCCCGCCTCGGGTGGACGAGCCCCGGTGGGTTGCGGGGCCGCCCGGGAGCGGAGGAGCGGCCCGGGGACCAGGGTCCCTTTGAAGTGCTTGCTGTGGGCTGTCTGTCTCTGCTGGCAAACTGGCCCGGCTAGTCGGGTAGGAAGAGCGCCACAGCTGATTAACCCAGATGAGTGGTGCATCAGTTGTGATGGAACTTTTCTCTGAAAAGGGAGGAGTCGTGTTTAACCGTTTCTCCTGCTTCCTTCCGTCCAGAGTTCTCTCTTTTTCAGAATCTCTCACTGCCCGCGTGTTTTCATTCATTCATTCCTTTCCTGACCCTTCAATGTTCTCCCTAGGATAGCCTCTGGCTAATGACGAGTTAAACGGCCCTTGAGTTATTTTAGGAGTAAGATCTAAGCGAAAGGCTCATCCTTGATATATATACTCAGTATATATATGCCAGTGTTTCACCTATTTGCTTCTTTTGACCTGAATTGCAACCATCTCTTTCCTTTGTTCTTCCCACTTCATTTTTAAAGCTCCGTCTTAACAGTATTAAGAAGTTATCGACTATTGCTCTAGCACTTGGGGTGGAAAGGACTCGATCTGAACTGCTGCCTTTTCTTACAGGTATGTGTCCTTAAAGAAACGCGTTCCATTTTCCATTGGCTTTCAAACTGTTTCTTTTTTTAGTTTGTTACCTAGTGTAGCAACAAGTACTAGATGGAGCAGGTGCCTTCTGCAAGGTATATAGAAATGTTAGGCCAGACATACTCAAACGTAAGCCATGTAACTAATGGGAAGGTAATTGACGTGGAATATGATTTTTTTAATTAATTCTATGAAACATACAGGAAGACTTCTGATTTAGACAAGGAAGAAAATGCTTTTAAGATTGTAGTTGCAGCAGTGGTGTGAGTGCCAGCTCAGTGGCACTTGTCCCTATGGGCTAACTAACTTGTTATTTCCAGATACAATTTATGATGAAGATGAGGTGCTGTTAGCTCTTGCCGAGCAGCTGGGAAATTTCACCGGTTTGGTGGGAGGTCCTGACTTTGCCCACTGTCTGCTGGTGAGTACTTTTCTATGGCCTACCCTCCCTCTGGAACTCTGTGGGATCAATTGTGTCTTTATTATCTGGTGATAGACACACTGCAGCATTTTTTATGCAGATCTTTTTTGTGGGCAGGTAGTAATAATGTTGAGTGAATGAATAATGTAGGCACTTTAGCTCAGCTCTTATTTTATCAGCTGAATATAAGAACTTTTTTTCTGCCTCTGTAGACTTGTTACATATGGGGAAGAAGGGAACTTAATGTAGTTTTCTCTCTTCTTTTGTTTGTTTGTATTTTTGAGACAAGGTCTTGCTATGTAGCCTTGCCTGGCTTGAAACTCTGTATAGACCAGGCTGGCTTCGAACTCATAGAGATCCTCCTGCCTCTGCTTCTAGAGTATGGAGATTAAAGGTGTGCCCCACCATGCAGATGAAGTAGGCCTTAAAGGATGACTAGAAACTGACCAGCTGGACTGTCTGTTTTAGGGCTTTAAATGTTGTATAGATGATGCTGGCTCCCATGGTTCCTAGCTCTACCATGAACCCTTCTGTAGAACTCCAGACATAGATGGATATTAGATAAGTAGAAACTTGTAGAAATCAACTGAGTTAGATATGGGCTGTCATTTTCCCCTCAAAATGTGTCTCTTTTTAGTTGTATCACCAGCCACCCAGTTATACAAGCCCAACCGTGAAGATAGCTGTTGTTTTTAGTGGTGCTAGAGATTGAAGCCAGGGCCTTAGCTTGCTGGGTAAGTTCTCATTCACTGAGCTGCAGCCCAGCACTAGAAGGCATTCTCAAGTCTTCCTTCCCTCCTTCCTCGCATCTGAGCCATTAGTCCTGTAGACTTTACATCTATCCTGATCAGTCCTAGAAGGTCACTCGTGTGCTCAGCACTTGGTCCCCAGCTAGTGGCATTATTTTGGGAGTTTCTGGAAACTAGGAAGTGAGATCTAGCTGGGGGAGGTAGGATGCTGGGGGCAGCTGCTTCTTTGCAGTAAGGCAGAGAAGCTTTGCTGCCACACTTTATTAGTACCATGTTGTTCTGCTGAGGCTCATGGGGCCAGGCAACCATGAACTGAACCCTTGAAACTGTGAATCAGAATAAATCCTTTGTTTCTGTTAGCTATTTTTGTTCACAGCAATGAAAAACTCATAACGTATACACTTGTTCCTCTTGATAATTCCTGCCACACACATTAGTCTTTCTGTCCATTGTAAGCCCAGCTCATATTCCCTAAGACACTGGCTGTATGTGTCCTCTCTAGAGAGCTGCTGTTTAAAGTTTTCTATAGCTGACTCCTTGTAAGTCAGACAACTGCATTTTGTATGAGAGAGGCCTTCCCTGACCACCATTGAGGTAGCCTCATGATCACCCCCTTGCCCTTCAGCCTGTTGTCATCTGATTCACCATTAGGATATCGACTCCTTTAGAGCGAGGCATCCCGTGTGCTCATTCCTCCTGGATCCTCAGTGCTACAACATAACAGTAATCATTGCGGAAAGAAGGAGTTTCATAGGCTTACAACTGTGAAACTTGGGTTCAAAGCTGCTAGTGTCAAAAAAATTGGAGCAAAAGTAAGCAGGAGTCGTCACCAGGGCCCAGAAAAGGACATTGGAAAGTGGGCAGAGTTCAAACAATGGGACCACTCATAAGCCATTCTCCAGAGTTTGGCCTTCTCCTGTAGTAGTGAGAGGAAAGTCATGGTAGGCAGGGGACAGATCATGAAAGACTGACGAGTAAGAAGTGGTGTCTTTTCAGTGGGCCTTTGACATCTCTGGGAGAGTGCAGAGCTCTCTACCTTTTTGAACCATATTAGGCAGGCACACTTCTTCCCTTAAGTCTTGATCTTTATTCTTGGTCAGTTCTGCTATGGAGTTGGTTCTAATCTCTGCAGCTATGCCTTATGCTGAATTTACTGGAATCCAATGCAAATTGAGAAAGGCAGCTAGAGGTTCAGAGAAGCAGCCCACCTCCACGTCTACTAGGCCATGTTCCATTCAGTTATTGGCAAGGGCCAGACCTTGAACCTCTCCTGTCTTTTATGTCTCTATAGCTGCCCCATTTACTTGCATTTATTATTTGACTGTTCTTTCTGAAACTCCTGTTTTGCTCTTGGAAAGATTCTGAATGTATTTTGAAAACAAAACAAAAAAACCTGGTGTTGACTCAGCTTTAATTGGTTGCATACATTGGTGCCATTGAGCTCTCATGGACAGGATTGCTTGCACCTCGAAGAATGGCAGAATGGTGCACAAAAAGATGTGGACTCTGTAGCTGACCAGAAATTACCACGCAGTTTGTGGCACCCACAGTTGGCCATAGTTTTGGACTTGTTCTTAAGGAAATATGCACACTACTGTCTGAATGTGGCTGCATTTCATTTAACGTCAGCTCCCAGTAATAGTGGTACTGTGTCAAGTCTCTTCCACTGTGTCATTTGTAGACACCATCTGGGGATTGCCATCTGGGACATGCGATCTTGGCTTTTCTACAGAAGTCGTGTCTTCAGGTTGGCCATACCATATGTTATCACTGTGAGAACTGAAAGTAACCATTTGGTATGGTGTAGTTAACATTCTGGTTACATGTACCGTTTCTCTTCAGTCACATAAAAGGTGTCATTCTGTGTCTGACCTGATTTAATAGTTGTCATGTCTGGTTTTCGTTTTTGATCTCTGCAGCCTCCTTTGGAAAGCTTGGCTACTGTGGAGGAGACTGTTGTTCGAGACAAGGCTGTGGAGTCCCTGAGGCAGATCTCTCAGGAGCACACTCCTATTGCGCTTGAAGCTCATTTTGTACCTCTGGTGAAACGCCTGGCAAGTGGGGATTGGTTCACCTCTCGCACATCTGCGTGTGGTTTGTTCAGCGTTTGCTATCCCAGAGCTTCAAATGCTGTCAAGGCAGAAATTCGACAGTAAGAGACAGTAGTTTTTAGTGTTTGGGATGATTGGGGACTCACAGCTAGAGTTTACACAGTACTCTGGTGCCGTCTGTGCTTCAGATGAGGCTGGCAGGATTGCTGATGCTTTTTCATGTAGTTGAATATACTGATGGCTTAGTGTGTGTGTGTGTGTGTGTGTGTGTGTGTGTGTGTGTGCATGAGTACATGCATGCTTGTGTGTGTGAGTGCGTGAGTACTTGCATGCTTGTGTGTGTGTGTGAGTGTTGTGTGTGTGTGTGCATGAGTACTTGCATGCTTGTGTGTGTGTGTGTGTGAGTGTTGTGTGTGTGCACTTCATATGGCAACCTCTGATGTTGTTCCTCAGGAATCTTCCTCCTTTTCTATGAGTCAAGGTTTCTCACTGGCCTGGAACTTTATCACATAGGTCAGCTTACCTGGCCTTCGAGCTTTCTGGGATTCGCCCATCTCTGCCTTCCACCTTGCCACCTCTGAGGTTATAGGCACTGCCACTGTGCTGAGCTATTTACATAGGTCCTGGGGACTGAGTGGGCTTCACTTGGGAGGCAGGCAGTTTCCTGACTGAGTTACCTGGTCCTTTCTTGACATCTGTGAGTAGAAACCTAATCATTGATGTTTGTAAGGGGAAGGCTCCATTGGCCATCTCTTGGTATTGGGGCATGTTTAACCAAGTGTTTGACAGGAAATACCTTATTTCATGCTGCAGGCACTTCCGTTCCCTGTGCTCAGATGACACACCAATGGTGCGACGTGCTGCTGCTTCCAAATTGGGTGAATTTGCGAAAGTTTTGGAGTTAGACAGTGTGAAAACTGAAATTGTTCCATTGTTCACGAATCTAGCTTCAGATGAACAGGTAACTTGAGGCTTTAGATTTAGGAGACACAGATATGCTTCTTAATAATTGAAAAAACATTTATTTGGGGAGGTTTGACTCTAATGTAGGGTCCTTTTGAAAAGTTAATACTCATTTCTGGCCTGGTGTCCATCTTAATGCTCCTGTGTTTCTTCTTAACTAGGCCCCACTTTCTTTACATTAGTAGCTGTTAGAAGGAGGAGTCAGAGATGAATTGAGTTTTATAACTAGGAAGCCCAGGACTGCATCAGGGATGGGGATCTTTCAGATTCGTGGGCTATATTGTGATAGGGAGAGGAAGCATTTCCTGGAATCCTGACTTGTTAATTTCTGTACTAATGTATGTGGTATTACTGCACACAATGGCGATCTTAGAACCAAGGGTCTGGTTTCTTTGGTGTAGAAATGATAAAAATTAGGAACCCCTAAATGACTTAATACCGTTGTTTCTCAGTCGGAGGGTAGGGATGGTTGCAGGGCCATCTGTAGAGCTCAGTTTCCATATGTAAAACGGGGGAGGGTATTTGCCCCACTGCTTGTACACACCCTCTTGTGTACTTACTCTAAGTCACCTTTAGACTACTTGCAATACCTGATACAACATGAACCAGACCTGGAGAGATGGCTCAACCTGTGAAGATGATAGCTGCCCAAGCCTGGGGACCTGTGTGTGGTCCCCAGAACCCATGCAAAGCTGGATGTGGTGGTACACATCTGCAGTCCCGGCACTCCTATGGAGAGACAGGAGCAGAGACAAGAGTCACCCTGAAAATCATGGGCCAGCCAGCCTGGGGTCCACAGTGCAGCAGCAGAAACAAGAGAGACCCTACCTCAGCAAGGTAGAAGGCAAGAACCAAATCCCGAAAATTGCCCTCTGACCTCCACATACGTGCTGTGGTATGTGTGTACCCACACTCTCTCACAAACAAAATCAATAAATAATAAAAATAAAGCTATAGTGTAAATGATCTGTATATAGTTTTTATACTACTTTCTTTAGGGAATAGTGACAGGAAAACAGTCTGTATGTGTTTAGTACAGATAAAAAAATTTTCCCAAATATTTTGATCCATGGTTGGCTGAATCCATTGATGTGGGGGAACCATGGACATGGACTGACTGTATCTCAGCCTGTTTTAAGTGGCTACATGTATTATGAAATTAGGTTCTCCTAACAGCTCATGACACAGATACTCAAGGAAATGGAGGTCCAGCCAGTTTATGAAGCTTATTCAAGGCTGCTTATAGCTAGTTGTGGTGCAATTGGGGTTTGAATGTATGTAGGCTTTAACCCCAAGTTTCTAAGTCTTATAATTTGAACATTGGCAACATTTCAAGTATGCAGATGCCACACTGGTGTACATGGTGGCTTCCATGTTGGAGCAGGACAAGCTTAGCATCCTTATTTGGAATTTAGCTGGTTCTACTTCTCATGGCATCATTTGATCTTTTCTTTTATCTTCTATCCTTCCTGCAAAATAGTAGACTAGGGATTTTCAGATTTTCTGGTGAAGACCAGCCAGGAAATATTTTTTGGCTCTGTGGGTCATAATATTCCTGTTGTAATTGTTGAACTTTGCTCCTGTAGTGCTGAAGCAGCCACAGATGATGGAAACCAATGGGATGAAACTCACCCACTCATAGATGGGGCAGGCTGTTAGCATTTGGTGCTCAAAAAAATATTGAAAGCTTTGTTAGGAAATATGTATACATTGTGCCTTCTCTGACAACTGGTAGATATGCTCATGTCTTATCATTGACAGAAACATTTGTTGAGTGCATACATAGAGTACCTACATATGTGAGGCACAGTTCTAGTGTTAAGGGCATACAGGGACCCTGCTCTTATGGAACTTAACATTTTAATGGAGAAAAACAAACATGTAAGAAAAAGTTTTTCTGTGTCCCACCCGGGCTCCTGCGGCCACTCAGACCCAAGTAAACACACAGAGGCTTATATCATTTACAAACTTATGGCCTAATGGCTCAGGCTTCCCATTAACTAGCTCTTATATCTTAAATTAACCCATTATAAATCTGTACTTTGCCACGCGGCTCGTGGCTTACCGGTACCTTACATCTTGTTTATCCTGGTGGTGGCTAGCAGCGTCTGTTCTGCTCTGCCTTCTTCTTCCTGTCTCTCTAGTCAGAAGGTCCCGCCTAACCTTATTCTGCCTCACCACTGGCCACACAGCTTTATTTATCAACCAACCAGAACAACACATTTTCACAGCATATAGAGCATCACCCATCACAAACATGATAAAAATCAGGCAAAAATGTTTTGAAAATAGTGTGACATGGTAGGACACTGACTGCTGGTCAGCAGAGTGCTCTGAAGAAGTGACAGATGACAAGAAAATGCTGTCTCTGCTCCTTCTAGGAGCATAAGAGCCTAGTAAAGAGAGGACATGAAATAGGAAAAAAACAGCATTTGAACGTGGTGGTTGGACGAGTCCAGTAATCCTGAAAGTGGAGAAGAAGGAAGGGGCGGGAGTATTGTTGGCCTACAGAAGATTGTAGTTTTGGATTTTCTTCTCTAGATGCAGTGAGACTCTACCTAGATTTGAAGAAGAGGTGTGACATGTAATTTACATTTTTGAAAGGTCGTTCTGGCTTATGGGTGGAAACAAAGTTGTAGGAGGGATAAAAATAGAAAGAGAATAGAATATCAGTTAGGTGACACTGATAAACCAGGCAAGTGATGAGGGTGCGTGTGTGCTATGTTGGATTTGTGTGTGTGTGCTTTGCCCCCCCTGCACATGCACGTTATATTGTATTTGTGTGTGTATGTATTCTGTTGTATTACATATGCAGTAAATTTCTTGCTCGGTTTCTCTTTGGTGCTCATAAGGGTTCTATGTCTGATTTTCCCAAGGCTGCAGTCATAACTCCTAATGTCTGTTTGAGCTTGAATTTTGTGTTTTCTCTTACTCAAAAGACGTTATTCTTACCCATTTGGCACTGCTCAGCCTGATATACAGAGAAGCAGGTTGTCTCCCTGCCTTCCCAGTTTTCTCCTGCTCTATCTTACTCGACACGGTTCTCTCAGTTTGAGTTTCAGCATTTCGGTTCAACTCTGTTATTTGGCTGTTAACTTTTCACTCTTTCTGTGTCTTCCTTTGCACACTCGGTCTCAGGCTACGGTTCCAGCCAGTGAGTAGTTGGAAATAGCTTTCACAGTGATCTCCCTTGTCCTTTAAACTCTTCAAAAACATTATTAATTACTTATGTAAGTATGTTTTTCAACTTATTATAATAATAAGGCTTTGAATATAGTATTAAATTAAAAAATAATCTTTATATTTTGAGGCCAATCAGATGTCCCAGTGGTAAAGTGTTTGCCTGATTTTGATGCTCAGAACCCATGGACAGGTGGAAGATGTGACTCCAGGATGTTGTCCTCTGACCTCCATACACATTATTCACATGCAATAAACAACACTTAGAGCATCTTTTTCATTTTACTTAATAAAAACTTGGCTGCAGTCAAGATAATTTGAACAAAGTGCCATTTTTATGTCTTTGACATGCAAAGGGAGAGTTTACCCAGCCATTTGAAGACCTAAAGACACACCATCATTAATGGGGGTTGTCTTAGTTGGGATTTCAATTGCTCTGATGAAACACCATGACCGAAAAACAAGTTGGGGAAGAAAGAGTTTGTTTGGCTTACACTTCATCACACACATCACAGTCTATCACAGAAGGAAGTCAGGGCAGGAACTCAAACAGGGAAGGAACCTGGAGGCAGGAGCTGATGCAGAGGCCACAGAGGGGTGCTGCTTACTGGCTTGTACTCCACATGACTTGCTCAGTCTGTTTTCTTATAGAACCCAGGACCACCAGCCCTGGGATGGGACCATCCACAATGGACTGAGTCCTCTCTATAAATCATTAATTAAGAAAGTGACCCTATAGGCTTGCCTACAGCTGGCTCCTATGGAGGCATTTTCTCAATTGAAGTTCCCTCTTAGATGACTCTAGCTTATGTCAAATTGACGTAAATTAGCCACAGTGGTTTTCTCTCCCTCTTTT